>JAVHNF010028585.1:0-15992 GCA_034783455.1 Micropsitta finschii | reverse complement strand
CTTCCTTCCGTCCTTCCGTCCTTCCTTCCTTCCTTCCCTCATTCCTTCCTTCCTTCCTTCCTTCCTTCCTTCCTTCCTTCTTTTCATTCTCTTTCCAACTTTATTGGGTAAACTACTTCAAGGATGTGCCTTTAACTGTCATCCCAATATTTGTTTGTGCATAAACCTAAACAAACAAAGGCAATATATTCAGTGTGGCTTTCAGAGCAGCTCTATGCAAGGAATTGAATATATTTTTTAGCTATTAAGTACAATAGGTGGAAATATTGCATCTTCCAAATGCATATTATTTAGTATTTATACTTATTCAGTATAACTAAAAAATAATCTCATTTATAGCATGTGTCATTTGAAACTTAAATGAAGTGGTTATTGTGCGATATTAGTTCCTGGGGGCTTTTGCACTGTTTCAGAATCTTGTGTACTGTTTGCTACTGTTACCTAGAAATGTCTGTAAATGCAGGTACTGCAAATAATTTCAGTAGAAAACACTTTTAATCAACTTGGTTACTAATATTTTGAGTTTGAAAAAAGAAAATTGTCTCTCTCATAATGTTCTGTTGAAGTGCCTTTAAAGTGATGATATCATCACTTTAATACATCTCACAGCTTTAGGGTTGCAGCATTTATTGAGCAATGCTCATTGAAAGAATATTATTGATGTCTAGAGGCTTGCTACTTTTATAAAAAGGATACTGCTTTTTGTAGCATCTGTGAAATAAAGCTTGAGGGTTTTTTTTTTTTTTATTTCATACTGTATTTCTAGCATGGAAAATGAGGAAATATGCATCATCTCTTTACAGTATTTTGTTTTCTGAACCAAAACCTACTGGGGTATGCTAGCCTGAATGAAATGGTCTTAGAAGCTCTTGTTCCAGAGCCCCAGCTTTCCATAATTCCATTTTATGTACAACCAACGTGTTGCAAAGGAGTTAAATCCTGCTGCTCCTGTCAGTGGACAACTACATTTAAATAATATGTTTTCCCTGTCAGACCTGTCATATTCTAGAGGTCTCTGTAACTTGGCATTTCCTCATTGGAACCAGTGAAAGGTGGTTTTGTTTTGTTTTGTTAAACTTTAGTGGAAGTTGGATGCAGCTTCTTTTGCAGGAGGCGATCCAGTGTAAGTATATTTTCCAAAGAGGGAGAGGCAGGGAATATGTGTGTATGTAGGGAGGGTGTGTACACGAGTAGGAGGAGGTGTATTTGGAGTGAGAGCCAGGTTGCGAGATCGAGAGTCAGCTGTGTGGAGTCTCAGAAGTTAATAGTGAGGTGTTGCTGAAACTGTCTTGTTCTGACTCTGGTTTTGGGTTTTCTTTTTTTTGTTTGCTTTTTTTGGTTTGTTTCTGAATCGTTTGAGACATTGTGCTCTGAAATATTTTAACTTCTGAAATACAATAGATGTGTTATATTCCAAAAATTCAGCAACTGACTTCCCTTTCCTCTCTGCTCTACTTGTTCTCTCTCCACCCCACTCCCCAAGTTGAATTGTTTTAGGGACCAAGGATAAATAAAATAGTTTTCCCCTTAACAGTTCTTTGGAGTTACAGCAGAGTTAATTTGGAAGGAGCTTTTCTGTATTTTGATGGTTCTAAAACGAGCCATGGGTTTGATGATGGGTCTGAAAACAAACATTAGTTCATCAAATTTGGGCAGCTGATAACTATGGTGTTTTGGCAGCTGCCATTAATATCTTTGAGAACCTGTATGTTATCCAGCTCCACAGTGCCTGAGATTCATACAAGTCATAGCAGCCAGCTACTGCTGGAAGATGGTAAGAAAAAGGCTGAGTTAAAAGGTATAACAAAACTAGGTTGTAATTTACAAATGAAGCTTCAGAAAATAGAGACAGCCCTGGGTCACTTCGGAACTTAATTCCAAACTTTGCTCCATTCTTTTTGTTGCTTAGGAAAAGTCAACAGCATGTAAGAGACCTGCATGCTTAAAGTACTACATTTTAGTTGACTGAGGGATTGTTGCTTCAGAAAAGCAGCCTTAGTAAACTTGAAATTTGGACCTTTCTGCAGATCAGAAATAGGCGGAAAACATGCCTGCGGTGTCCTGGCAGTCACTGAAAAAATTGCATAGATGCTTGTTTTGCTGAATCTTCATTTTGATCTTCTACGCTCATTGATCTCAAAAATACTTATTCAATTTTATGGTTGGCACAGAGGTATTAAATGTTGCTGTTCTAGTGGCATTTTTCTTTATATCTAGTGCTGTAAATAGAAAGCGTAGTAAGTGTACCTTACTGTAAAGGTATGCTTTACATTCTGAGATTTTAAGTGATAGATGGGCTTTCAGTATACAAGTAATAAAGGCAGTTTGCATGACCATTTATGAAAGTGATTGCTACAATAGTAGTTTATACAGGTTTCTTACATGATAAGCATTTCTACTCCTGTGTAAGACTTCAATGCAAACTGCACAGTAGTGTCCTAAGCTGCTCCAAAGAGATGATTAAAAACTTCCCCCGAGAAATTAATGCCACTGTATTTTTCAGAGTACCTCTGAAGTTCACAGTGATTTGCATTGATGGGCAGGAGAATTATCAGCCCTACAAATACCATTGAAACTGCAGATTTATGAGGTAATTAATTCATTTCCTAAATCAAAGAATATTATTCCAGGAATATGTAGCATTTGAAAAAATTGTGTCTTTTCACACTGAAGCAGAATGGAGTTACTGGTTGGGTGTTTAAAGTGTTCTCGGGGTTGTTTGCCCACTCAGGGAAGTATGAGTCTGAACTGTAAAATTACTACAGCAGTGTCCTAATAGTGGTAAACATAGAGGTGTGAATACAGAGGACTCTTTTGCACTCAAATTTTGCTGTATGAACATGACAAGTAACATCAGCTTCAGTCTTGCCTTCCTGCTGAGCCCCAAATGAGTAACCCTTCATCATGGTGTAGGGTTGGTAAGTTCTTACTGGCCTGTTTTTTGTTTTTAAAAGCTGTCACACCAAGTGTCCCTTGGAATAGTTGGAGGAGACAATTCAGTATCCCGTTGCTCCCTGAGCATTCTGGATCATGGAGGTTGGATGCTGTAATTGCACATGAGCAGTTAGATGAGAGTAATGGAATATATGAAAAGGTATGTGCATGGAAGGAGAATATTGAGATTCTCCAGGACTAGCTGTGGGGTCTGGTTTGAAGCTGTAAACACTATTTGTAGGGTGTAGGTGGTAAACTTTTACCACAGTGTGATTTTAAATGGCAGTGCTCCAACAAGCTGTGCTAACTCTTCCACAAAGTGACTCAGACACATGCAGTCCAGACTCTTTTTTGGGAAAACTAGAAGACTAAGCCCGAAAGCTGTATTCTAGATTTGCACAGAGCGAGCTTTAACCTCTAGAGAAGACATAATGATTGAGGCCTTTGAACATCTTCAGACCATGTGAGTAGTGGCCACACTTTCTGGGAAGAGGATTTAGTGGGAGATGCATAATGGAAGAAGTGTCATGGCAGATTATTGGAAATGGGAGAGTAGTGATAGCGTTATGTTTCTGACAGCTGAGTTATATTTAAGACCAGAATTGCTTTGTTACTGTGATGGACAGCAGATCCCAATGCTACAAGTATACATACGTATGTGTGAAAGTTGTTCGTGGTGCATGCTTTATTACAATGATAAATGTCATCACAGAAAAGCGTGCAAGAAAATTAGTAGTGTAGACTGTGCTGGTTACAGGGAGACCATCTTGTGTGGGCCTTTCTCCAGTGTTTTGCTCCTTAGGGCAAGTAAGTTGTTAATAGTAAATTAATTTTGGTTACGATTTTAGTAGAACCTCCTGTGCCAGAGGATCTCGAGGCTTTTTTAACTAGCAGTCACTTCACCTATACTCTTCACCCATTCACTTTGTCCACCTCTGAAAAGCAACAAATCACTTTAAAATTCCAAACAACCAGCTAGAAAATTAATGTATCTTCTGAACTTTTCTCCTTCAGTGATGAAATTGATTGCAATTTTTGCAAAGTTACATGAGCATTCTTTCAAAAGGTAAATATCTTTGTCATTGCAATCTATGTGGTTTAGGGTGTGTTTTAAACTCCTCTTCTGCACCATATCACAGGCTTTCATAGGCCCTGTGTTTCTCTGGGTGGATGGCACATGGCCAAAGGCTAACTATATTGAGAGTAAAATAGTGCTTTACAGAATTCTTTGGAAATCACACTTCCACTCTTTTATTCCAACAAGTTTTTGTTTATTTGGCCTGTTATTATATTTTTATGCTTTCAGTGTAGCTGATTCATATTATCCACCCAATACAATAACAAATATAATCTAACACCCTAATCCTGATAAATGGGTGATAGCACTCATGGTATGCTTTTCATTTATCAAGATACAAAGCTTTCCGAAGAATTCTGTTTCATGTTATTAATACTGAATTTAATTTTGCATGTAATTAATTTTAGCCCAAGTTAAATAGGTATAACATAATTTTTGCTCTTTTTCTTCCCCCCTTGCTTCCACATACACTTTTTGCAATAGCAGTATATTAGAGGTAGCTTTGCAGTTTAGAGAGTTTTACTTCTTTAATGTTGTCAGTGGTGATCTAAAAGCACTGCCCAAATCACACTACAATATTCTACACTAATCTCATTGGTTTTGATATTTAAGCAAAGCCTGGTTTTTTTTTTTTGTTTTTTTGTTTTTTTTTTTTAACATTCTGGTTCTATGTCCGTAAATGAATTTGCAGGGAGCATGAATGGACAATGAAGTAACTGTGGTATAGACTTAAATCATGAAGAGTTTGATGGGTATTTTATAATCTACGTTTAGATGGTACAAATTGTTCTCTTGTGAAAGCAGAACTCTGTTAGCTAATGGTTTGTCTTGTAACATAGCCACTGGTGTGCTAGTGTTCAAGAAAAATGTGAGCAAATGGAAGCTATGCAGGTGGTTTTATCAGCTGAGCTGCATGGAAGCAGAGCAGAAGTCTTCTTGCTACTCTTAGGGTTGCTGCTTCTTTACTGTGACTGGTAATAGTCCTGCCAGCTATTTGTCTTGAATTTTTATTCTTTATCCAGTTTTTCTGTGCCTGTGATAGTGAAACAGCTAGGAAGAGCTTATGCTGAGAAGACACATTCATTGTGCTGTGGCAAGTGGCTAGCTTGTTTTCTTTCAATGTTCTATTACAACTTTTCTAATACCGGTCATCTGTAATTGTTTGGGTGTCTGGTATGCATTATTTCTAGCCATTTTAATGAAATATTACAGTTATTAACTATGACTACTGGTTTATAGTGGCTGTAATCCTTGAATGTTGTCTGTTACTGTAGTTTAGGACCACTTTGTTATAGCATTAGCCACCTTCTGGTTTGCATCAAGGTGGCTGTCTAATGGATCATTAACTGCTAGTGAGGCCTGGGTCCTTGGGGACTTGCTCGGTACAGCAGTTGTGGTATGAGAAGTAAAACTTGTAGAGCAAGCAGTCTGAATATAGTGAACCCTATAGCAGTGTAAAATGAAATTACTCTCTCCTTTTAAGTTCTTGTTTTTTCCTGTAACACTTTTTTGCCACAAGTGCAGTGTGTGTTTTAGATGCTCTAAATTAAATCTGATTTAGATTTAGATGTTTTAAATCTTTAGAAACTCTAAAGATTTCCTTTAGAGGCAGATGTTGATTAAGTGGAGACTCCTGAAGCAAGCATTACTATTCTTCCCTCTGTTTAGGATGCTAATCTTTGTACTACTGTTTGATAGGTATCATGTGCTGCTGGAGAAGATTGTTCTTATTTTCCTTACTAACTTTGAAGGCAACACGTAACAATTATATGTGGGGTATACATGTTTACCCCACCTCTTTCTTTTGTGTTCACTTCCCAACAGCTCTCCTCCAAATAAATGCATAGAACTAGCACAATACGAAGAACAGCTGTTGAAAGAAGCTTGTGGAGAGAGTTCCTGTCTGTATATCTTCTGCTAACCTACAGTTTTCTGAGATCCCTTCCTGTATTCCTGACCTTCCAACAGTGCAGTTATCATCTGAACGTCCCTTTGTTGGAGATGCTTCTGTGGTTTGATCAGTTCAAGCTTTACTGTTCGGCCTCAGTGGGATAGTTGGAGGCAACAAAGAGTCCTCATTAGGTTCCTAATTTAGAGGAATTTCCTCTAATTTCCTAAATTTTTTTGTCAGTTAGGACTTCAACTTGGGTCATTCAGAAGCTGGTGAGAGGTGATCTGAGATTTCTGAGAAGCCTTCAGATCTTTGTAGATAGCTAAATATTTTGTCTTCTGTCCTGTTTATCAGATTGTATGTGTTTGGGTGTTTTTGCCAGACCACAGTTCTTAGGTGTCTTTATCTGTGTTTTAAACATCAGCTGAGAGACTTCTTCTGTGGCTCTGACCTTGATGAAATCCTTGTGTCAGGTTATATATAGTAAATATCACAGTTAAGGATAAACCAGTGATTTTTACTACAAATTGCTGCCATGGTTTGTCAAGCATTAAGTCAGCATTTTTCCTTAAGTTAGGATTTCATTTAGCTGCCTTTTAATTTCAAAATGACAACATGTACTGAAAAACACTGGTTCAGTCCCTCAAAATGTGTGGACTGTGAAATAATAATTACAGAGTTGAATCTTACTTGCAATGGGATCAAAATATTAAAGCTTTGGTGCACAAGCAACAGAGGTCTGTCAGTGTTTGGCAAATACTGAACCTCCCAACACATTTCCCAGATAGAAGTACTCTTTCAAGCAGCGTATATGATGAGATACAAATCAGTTTAGAAGGCTGTAGTTGCTATTGGATTAAACTGTTTAAAATTGAGATGGTTATGCTCATGCTGGTTTTGACTGACATGAGACATATAAACAGTTTATTTTAACCAAATACTGTGGCGCAGTTATTTGACTGGTTCTTTTGGTTGGACATGCCATTAACTTATTTGTAATTTAAAATTGACATATTTATTCTAACCAAATTAGGAGGGTAATGCAAATGTCAGTACATTTTTGGGGAAAAGGAAGACAAAAAGAATGAAATAGGAATTAGAATAATATTTACAAATGTCATATTTTTCAGAGGTGGAGGGTTGGAGAAAAGGGAAGTTGTTTTTAATTAGCTGTAACTATTTGCCAACATGTTCCTGAGCACATGGAAGTACAGTCCTGTACAAATGACACAGTTCTCCACTGCACCCTGTTGATGCATGATTTTAATTGTGTCAGGATTTAGTTACCAGACTGACACACAGAGCTATGCTTTAGAAATTCAGGATTTGTATCTCTTTTATTATCTGGTACTACTGAATTATGAATGTATTCTGTGACTGTTAGGTTTTCCTAATCTGTAAAATTTAGTGTGAAAAATGTTATTAACATGTGTGTTTAATAATTACAAATTTGGTGAAACAAATAGTATTGCTTGACTTCGAGATGTTCATTTGGCCTTTTGTACATGAGCTCCTAGCTCTAAGAAGCAGCAATTAAGCTGTTGTTGTTTTGTCTTTCCCCCCGCCCCACATTAGCAATCATTCTGTTGCACACAGTACGTGATAAATCAACCGCAGGAGCTTTAGAGTTGCCATAACGTGACATTACCTATCAGCTCATCAAGTCTGTGTTGACTCTGCGCCTTTTAGGCTGTATATTTCTTCAAAGTCCAGCGCCAGTTACTTAGTCAGCTCTAACTAATTTCAGAATGGAAGGGAAACTTTACTGGAGTGCTGTTTGGGATCTGCTTTTTAATCCTGGTCTGTTTAATGTTTGCCTCCTGACATTCTAGGCCAGACATCATTTTAATGGTATGTGTGGTGATAAAGCCAATAAACTGTCAAGATGATTGATAATCTAAGCATTATAGCAATATGACTTTCCTGTTCTCCTCTGTGCTTTAGATGATGGTTTCCAAATTGAATTCTTACAGTGTGCTGTATGCTTGTTGGAGAGTCTCTGAACAAACCGTTGGAAGGAGCTAGCTCTTGCTAATGCAGGCTTTTAGATTTCTGTAATTATTGGAAGGACTTTTAATATGGGAAATGTTAAGTGGAAATTCTGACATTGGAATAGTCTTGGTCTCTAAATTTTGGAAATTCTGTTATTTCTATGGCCACCTGGGATGAATCTCAAAATTTCATGTAGCCGATTGCTTTATCTGTGCTGTCTTTCAACTGGAGATAACAAAGCACGATGCAGTGTGTGCGTGGCTTCTGGGTACCCTTAAGCAAATTCAGTGGCTGTTTTTCATCATGTTAATTGAAAGTCATTGATCAGACTTGCTCACTTTTTATTTTGGGAGCTTGGAGGCAATTGATTTGTATTATTTTTACATGGTGCCTAAAATTAATGGTTTTCATATTGTACTTTTGTACTGGCCTGTGGACAGTGACAGAACCAGGGCAAAAGAATGATGAATGTTGTGTTTTGGACCTGCTCTGTGTGTGTGACTTGTTTGTTTGTTTAAGTTTGAAAGTACATCATTTTCCTGGTTATATTTATTTTTCTTTAATTCAGATGTTAACTCTGTTGTGCTGGCTGAAGAAATTGTACGTGGGTAATCCTCACGAATGTACATCAGTTGATAAATCCTGCAGACTTTCAGTGATCCCTTGTGCAGTGAGATTGAAGCAACTTGGTATTTTTACTTAAACTGTGTACTTTTTTGGGTATTTTTTTTTTTTGCCAGCTCAGCTTACTGTTTGGCCATTGTTGCCAGACTCCAGATTCTGGGGGTTCAAGTACAAATCTCACTTCAATGATATTCAGACTTTGGACAGTTAAATACTACCCACTCCCTAGTACCGCCCGCTTTGTTACAAACATTTTCCTATTAGAAATTAATTGTTAATTGTGTTATATGGGTGAATGTAAAGTTCTGATGCATTAGGAAAACAAACCTTTATTCAGTGGGTTTTCACTGCAGGGGCAGTCTGAATGACTGAGATTAACCAGAAGGACTCAGGCTTGAGAACATCATGTGAACCTCATGAGGGTCAATGGGACCAAGTGCAGGGTCCTGCACCTGAGTCGGACAACCCCTGATATTAACACAGGCTGTGGGATGAAGGGATTGAGAGTACCCAGAGCAGAAGGACTTGGGGGTACTGATGGATGAAAGATTGGCTATGACCTGGCAGTGAAAGCTTGCAGCCCAGAAGGCCAATTGTATCTTGGGCTGCATGCAGAGAAATGTGGCCAGTAGGTCAAGGGACATGACTCTGCTCCTCTGCTCTAATGAGACCCCACCTAGAGTACTGTGTCCAGCTCTGGAGTCCTTAGTACAGTAAAGATATAGACATGTTTGAAAGGGTCCAGAAAAGGGCCACAAAAATGATGGAAAAGTCATGTATGAATTGCTGTGCCCTTACTGCTCATCACATCTGCTAGAAGATGACTCTCTCTGTTTATGGTTCCTGGAGCCCTGTTACATTTCCATTTCATTGAACTGCTGGCAAACAGTCTGTCTAGGCATTGGGTGATAGACTGTGGAAAGGCATTAGTTGATCTCAGTACTGTTTTGAAAGCCCTTTTCCCATCTGGAAAGTTAGTGGGTTAGCCAGACTGGTGAAAGACTTTTTGTGTCAATAGGAGCTAGATTAAAGATGGTAGCTTGAGAGCTTTGCTAATTCTGCAGTGAAGATGCATCTAGAGTAGTCAGAGCAGAAAAAATAATCTCTCCCTGTTTAGACCTCCAGGGTAGCTCCTTTGGCTCTTAAGAGCCACTCTCCAAAAGGAGTCTTTTGCTTTCCACTTTGTCTTTGTGCCTTCACCTTCTTTCTTCTTCCTACAGACCACCCATCTTTTTCCCGCTGACAGTCAGCCAGTTTAAGTTGTGCTTTTTCATGTTGCCAGTATGATCTACTAGTGTGTTGCTATGTTTGTAAAATTGCACGGAAGCACTCTGTTGAATAAAAGGGATAGACCAGAAATGACTTTGGGGTGTATTCCAGAGAATGGATTGGTAGGGCACTTGGGGTTTATTGCATTCTCCTGTGAGTTAGAGGAAGGAAACTGCAGGATTTAATCCAAACTTAAGAACAGACCTGATGTACAGTGAATCTTTCAGTTGGGTTTTGCAGTCTTCAGGAGAATTCTGTCTGGGGTTTAGGGATCTTTCTTTCTCAGGTGTCTTGTTCTGCTACTCTGCTTCTTGGAGTGCTGGGATTTTACTCAACGAAGGACTGGTATGTATCAGTAGTGTTTGCTGGTACTGAAGCCCTTCATCTTGGGGGTGACTGCCAGGCTCAAGCCTTGGCCAGAATAAACAGAAGGCTCTATTACAATTCAGGCAAATCGAAAATGGGTGTTGACAGATACGATGGCCAGATTAGGTTTGATTGCATACTCCTTGAAATTATGTTTCTCAGGACTGCTGGGTCAAATTGTAATTGTGTAACTCACCTGAAAAAATGAAGATAAACAGGCTTTTGGTTTTTTTTTATCAAAGAAAGACTAAATACTTCCCACTGCAGCGTTGCACTGGTTCTCATCTGCAAGCATTAAAGACTAAAGCGTGATTTACTTATGAAAAATTAGAGCTTGTGTTTTGCTTAAACAACTCGGCAACAGTGAACTAAGCACTATTACAATTTTACTGATTGGCTTTTGTAAGACCCTTACAGTCAATCTACTTACAGTGCTCTCTGGAAAAAAGTTGTTTTAGAGTCAACTTCTTTACTTTTGCTTGCATGATTACCTGCCATCTCATCAAGTTTTTTGTAGCAGTGATTATTAAAAAACAAAGGAAGAGTTTAATAATGAACTGTCTATCAAGGCAACTGAAAGCTGTGTTTTCTGGAACACATGTGGTTGTGTTTGAATAGGCTTTTCTTCTCCCCAGGTGTTCCACGGGTAGCCTTGACTTAATTTTTTTTTTCCCATTTTTTATGTTTTAAGTCGTATTTTCTCCACCCCAAAGTTATCATTCCCCAAGAAGAGTGTTGGGGGGCCAATGGTACACTGTACGGTGGTGTGATAGAAGCAAACCATGAACTCATAATGTGAGCAAATGGTCTTAGACTTGCAGAGAATGATCCATCTAGTTAATTGGTTTCCCTCACGTCCCTTGTCCTGTAATGTTCGAGATGGCGTACACAGCTGCCTGGTGCCTATGAGACTTTCATCTTTTTAAGGCTGATTTTTTACTTTCCTGGCATGTTATGTATTGGTAGGAAAGAAAAATGTCTGTAGTAGTATTATTTGTTATCGTTCATCTGTTGTTTCTGTCATATGTATGTTACAATGATTGGAAGGCATTACGCTTTTTATTATTTAATAGCTTTAAAATCTGTCAGTCTTTTGCCAAATATGTCTGCTGCAATCAAATGATTACTAGGTTCACTTAAAGGGATGAATTTTTGCAGTAGCTGATTTTATGTTTTATATGATTTGAAAGAAGATGTGCCTTGAGATCTTCAGCTCTAGTTTTTGTGCAATGGGACACTATTTTATATGAAATGGAAAAAGACAACTTTTATATTTTTCCCCTCCTTAGGCATAAATCATATTCTTATTTCTCTTGACTCTCTATAAAATAATATGGGTATCCACTTTGTAACTCTTCTATGGGGTAGCATGTTAAATATTCAGCTGTGTAGGTGATGGTGATTGTGCAGAATTGAGCATTGCTTATGTATTCATTGCCAATAGCCCTCCTCATTGAATCAGTTTGTACTTTGGGTTTTTTTCCTTCAGATGGCAAGGATATGGTTTGGTGTGGGTAGTATTTCAACTAGGAAAAACGTTAGTAATTTATAAATAAAATACACATACAAATAAGATAAATCAAATGCAGATTTTTTATAACAAAGGCATTACGAATATCAATACTGTAATGTGGGATTGAATTAGTTTAATTTAATGATTTATGAACTGTTTATTTCAGAACTTGGAAAATCAGTTAAATTCCTGTAGCTTATGTAGAAGAAAAGTCCTGGCTTGCATCTCTGATCTGTAAGAAAAGGGAGCAAGAAATATCTTCATCTTGCTTTCTGAGCTTTTTGGTTGTACTTTGAAGTAATACTACTCAGCCAGCAAATTAAGCATGTGCTTTACGTGATGTGTAGCTCACATGTGGCTCCATATAACTGTGTGGATGTGAAAGCTTGCAGAAAACTTGTGTTAGGCTTTTATTTTTTTTTTTTTTACAGTTTATTTTGTTTATTTATTTTTCATAGCAGGTAAGCAGACGTTGACAGTGTTTGCAGTAAACAAACAAAGATAGCATTATCCAAAAGAAAAGTGTTTGTATCAGGTGGGATTTGAGAAGACTTTTCATTTCTTTTTCCCCTCTGGAGCGTGGATGAAACTGTGGGTAAATTGTCAAGGCAGGTCAGTAAGGTCTTATTGACTTTCCAGAGTAGCAAGTATGAAAAGTGGAAATGTTTACAAGACCTTCCTAATACTTATCTGATCTTCCATTAGATTTTAATGCTGCTGCTTTGTCTATTTGTTACCTTCTAAGTGTTTTAAAGTCATAGTTCCTTACTTAAATGCAGGTTGTTTTTTTTTTTTTCTTGAATTACTTAGGTATAGTTTTATTATTAGGCATTTTCCTTTAGGTATTTTCTTTAGGACTTTATTTTCATTTGTGGACTTTTCTTGTCTGCAGTTCAGAAACATTGAGAAGGTGTCTATACTGTGTTTCTTCAGTATTTTCTGAATGGTATGGAATAACCTCCAAATTACTTGTTTTCAGGGTGTGTGAATATTTTATAGCTCTTAGAGCCACAAAATAACAGGAAGTTTTACAAATTTTTTTTAAACAGCAGAGGATTTGCTGATACTCTAAAAAATGGGGACAGAGTGGAATGGCAAGTCTTGATATCATATCCTGAGTTGAAAGTCTCCTTAGTGGTTAGCTGAAAAAGTGCTCTAGCAAAAAGAGGAAAATCATGTTTATTTCATATTATCTTTTAAAATAAAAGTTACAAGCTAATAACTGTGGATCAGAATGTATACAAATAGTTGTAGAAAGAGAACCTAAAGCATGGTTTAGGTAAATCATTGATAAAATCCATTTAGTGAGAAGGAAATATCATGTGATAGCTGTTTTATGGGATCTGGTTCTGCGACCGGGAGAGAGCCCATTCCCCTGTCCCATTCAGCTCTGTTCTAGAGGCCCCCAGCATTTGGGTTTGGGTGATCTGTCCATGGTAGCTCTATTTTACTCTCTTCCATTTCCTGTCCCAGTCTTGTTTCTTCCAGTCTGAAAGACACAGCTAAATTACATAGAGTGGTGTGCAGTTTCATTTAAGAAGGTGCTAAAGCGAAAGAACATGTCTTTTATAGAGGAAACTCTAGAGGAAAGGATTTGGAAAACACTCTGTACTCCCCTTTTCGAGTCACCTTGTTCATTTCTGGATGTGGCCAGTAGCACTGTGAACTTGGTACTTGGAAAATTAATGACTGTTTTGTGGCTGTATATTTCTGCTATAGTTTTCCTCCATGCTTTTTAACAACAGCTGTTTGAGTATTGATCTGCTAGTGCCTAATAGCTCAGAAACACTGTGAATGCAATATGAGGATTAGAAAACTGCCCCAAACCCCAAAAGCAGTGAATACATATATATTCTTCTCTCTGTGATTTAGTTCTGATTGAAATTTATGGTACTGGTCATGTGAGTAAAATTACAGGATGGTGACTTTGAGTGCTTTTTATATGTCTGGAAAAGCATACAGGATACTCAAGCATGATTAAGTGAACTATATTAAATTGCTTACTTTGCAAAATTGCTCACCAATTATTAAGCCAGACTATTTAGATGGTTTATACATAGAAGGAAAACTGGATATGGTTCAAAGTAAACAAAAATTGCTTTGTTTTGCTTAGCTGATCAATAGAAAAGAACAAGGCTATGTGGTTTTACTTTACATTAAAAACACCAAACCCTTACCATAAATTGTTAGGCATGTTTTTTTTTTTTTTGTGACAGTCAAAATAATTTTTCAACACAGCATGAAAATGGAAGACACAGAATCTGAATGGTTCTGCTTTAGAACCACACTGAAAGTTTTTTGTTTTATGTAAATAGAGATTGATGGAACATTTTACACAGAGTGCAGGTTTTTGACAAAAAGTATTGATGGTTGCTTTCAGTAAGTGTTACTGGAGATGACAGAACATTGCATTTTAAGATGAATTACAGTAGAAACTCCCTCTTTGGGAATGTCATACATTTTATTTCATCTGTTGTTTTGAGAAAGAATGACTAAAGTCATAAATACCACAGAGTGATCTCTCTTTCCTTAACGTCTTATGGATCTTGCATTAGTTTGCTGTGCTAAGTAGAAGTTATAATAAAAATAATTAGGTGGATGCATGTGTTTTGCAAAGATCTTCTTACTGTATTCTGTGGTTTTTTTATGTATTAACTTTTATTGATGCTAATCCTAAAGGAATGGTCCTTTTGATTTTTTTATATTGGCTTATATTTAAACCTCCAGAAGAACAAAATATTTTGTCTGATCCATTTAGAGGCAAACTAAATTTGGACGTCTGGTTTGAGTGGCATGAGACTCCTTTTTGCAAGAGCAAGTTGATCAGCTTTACAGTACCGAAGTGCTAAGTTTTTAATTAACGCTTCCAAAAGCAGTTAATTGTCTATAAACAGAAGAGAGGTTTTCAAAATGTTTTGTCCTGCTACTCTGCACAGTTTTGCCAACATTTTTCTTGGAGTCATAACAGAAAACGAGACATACGGATGACTGAATTCCTAGAACTGAAAATACAAGTAGGATTTGGATAGTGAGATGAGATGATGAGGTCAATGGGAACTGTAAGTGGTAGTTAGTAGAAAATGAATTCTGTTGTGAACATGCATTTGCATTTTGTATTTTAAATGTTTTAAAATTGTCGTCTTGTTAAAATAGCTGTAGCCTAAGTGAGAGATGTAGTCTTTGCAGTGTTTATTTTTGTTACTTTCAAATTCTGTGGAGTTCACCCTCCCACACCCCTGCCATCCCTTAAAAAGGCAGAAGGGAGGTTTGAGAAAACATTGTGCAGCAGTGGGTGCAACTATTAAGGAAATTTCAAGGGAGGACAAAATGTGAATGTGGCCTCCTCGGCAGTTTTCATGGTTGAGAATGACAGCTTGAAAAGGAAGACTAGGTGTCTTCTTCGAAGAGTGATAGTTTTAACACAGATCAGCTTCTGGGCGTGTTTTTCAAGCCTTTTATAGAATACTCTCTTTTCTGAATAATAAAAGAGCAATAGTGACATGTTAATGATGAATGTATGTGTAAATGGGAGTATAGCCAAAAGGGTATTGTCACCCTAAAAATAACAGCTTGTGTAAAAAAGGCTTATGCTTTAGAAAGGAGCATGGAGAAAGTGACAAATCAAATATCAACAATAAAACTGAAATTCTTCTAGATTGCTTCCATTTCCGTGTTTGCATTCTAATGCCACCTCTCAACGCTTACTGAAAATCAGCTCTTTTCTTGCCTGCAACTGGGTTATCTACTGGGAAGAGAGATGAATTTTTCTGTATGACTTTTAAATGTTTGAAAATGGTTCCTTGAAAAGTAAAGTTATTTTGGTTTATCATTCTTCCCACCCAAAATATTTTTTATTTCTGCTCTGATTAAAAGCATTGCTTTTTTTCTTTGAATGTATTATTTTTTTTCCTGTTCGTACAACATTATATTGCCCAAAAGTATTTTCAAACATAGATAGATATGAAGCTATTTCACACATTGATTCCCTTCTTTCACCATTTAATGGCTTCCTTTACCAAGCTGATGGTAGGTTGGCTCTGATCTGTGCCCTTATCTGGACTGGGGAACATGTCATTGAACCCTGGCTGTTTGATTGTTTAACAGGCTAAACCCACCACTTGTCCAGAATCCTCCATGTGGTGTTCCATGTTTGAAAGGTGACAACCAGCCAGGTAGTGATTAGATACCATTGCATAGGCATCTTTTTAACTGTTGAGTGAACTGATTAAATGAACAGAAGACTGATTGTGGAATTAGATTGTGGAGCAGGTTCTCCTGGAAGGCATGCTAAGGCACATGAAAAACAACAAGGTGGTTGGTGACAG
>JAVHNF010028583.1:19587-30446 GCA_034783455.1 Micropsitta finschii | reverse complement strand
GCCATCAGAGCTAGTTTGACTGGGGCAGCTGCATGTTCTTGGAAATATGCAAGCAGTTGCATGCACAAGTGTCCAGCTGTTGAAATAGTAAACTCAGTGCTTTTGACTTTTGTTTGGGTTGGTTGTTTTTGTTGATCTTGTTTAGGCTTTTTTTGGTTTTAAAGTAGGGTGGAGGGAAAAGGAAGGGAATCCCTGTTTGTGTCTCAATAAACAAATAGCTTGTATTTGACATTTTCCTTTCTTATGATAGTTAATGTTAGAGAATTGGTGGCTTTATTTTTTCCCTTTATGGTATTTCTCAACTTCATGTAAGTGAGAATCCTGTCGAAAGAGTGTTTAATTATTTACCCCTTAGTGCTATCTTGGGGGGGTGGGTGGAGTAACTTTGTGAGTGCTTTCAATTTGCCTTCACCCTTCCTAGCATACAGTGGAGAGGGCCTTGACATAAAGGTGGTGACTTGGCTCTTAAGTTGCTCTACCTTTTTGAAGCACTAATTTTTTTCAATTATTTGGTTTTGTATTTGACTGTTTCTCTTAGGAGAACATGTTGTTTCCTGCTCAGTTTGTAACTGGCTAGAATGTTCCAAAGTCAGCAGTCTAGAGCCCTGGGTGAGGAGTTTGGGTCATGCTTTAAGTCACTACCACTGCTCTTAGGGACAAAAAACCTTTAGAACTTGGAGTCCTGCCTGTCCCATGCTGGAGAGCACAAGAACCTTGATGAGAATCCTACCAGAATGCAATTCTGCTTCTTGGAAATTAAGGTAAGTATTTCCCTCCTCTGTCCCCTGTCGCTTGGTTGTTTTGGCTTTTTGGTTTTGTTGTTTTTTTTCCCTTCTCTTGCACCTCAGTCCTGTCAACTTTGTCTAAAAAAAAAAAATCCACCTTACTTCGTAACATTTATGTACATAAGAAGTTAACATTTATTTTAATCTTTTCCTGTGCTACAGATGCAATGGATCAACTTGAGCAGAGAGTAAATGAATTTTTTATGAACGCAAAGAAAAACAAACCTGAATGGCGAGAAGAACAAATGACATCAATCAAAAAAGTAAGGATATCACAGGAGTAGATCACGTTTTAATTTTGCAAGCTAAGATAACCTTAGGAAACATAGCTTATGATTGATGGACACTTAAGCATTCAGAACTGTGACTTCCTTTGGGCTTTCAAAGAGATGGATAGAACTACCTAGGAGGAGAAAAATGGCTGAAAAGTTTCTTTCATCAAGCATTTCTCTTAAGTTTTACCCAGTATTTGCTAGCATTTTTAAAATTGTGATCCTGAAATGGTGAGGAAACCAGGTACTAAATTTTCAGCCCAGACTTTTTGTTTCTGCCTGTGTGACATGAAGTTACGTAAGTTAATTGGCTTTCTTTTAAATGATGTTTTTCAAGCTTAGCTTGAGCATTTCCCATGATTCAGCCTGTGTCCTTGTGTGTGTTATACGTACATTACATATAGCTTTAGGGGGGGAGGAATAAAAAGATGGATGTGTTTTGTTTTATCCTTCAACAGCATTGGGGGTGGTATTGTTAGTCTATCATTTTTTCAGGAGAAAATCCTTTGTAGTCTCTTACATTTGCCACTTTAGCCCCTTATTTGGCCAAGGGGTGTTTTTTCCTTAATTAATACAAATAAATTGCTATATTAAAACAAAGAAAAAGGCTCTGACTTCCGTAGAGTAAATTATTAATTTGCTTTTGATTATATTTGAACCAAAATTCCAGGTAGTTTTTTCTTAAGCAGAATTGTCCTCAGTGGAAATCGAGACTAAGAAGGAATTTAAACCCATTTAAATCTGGAGTAAAATAGCGTAAACATACCTAAAAAGTTTTGTCTTGAATTTTTGTTATTTATTGCAGACTTTAAAATTGGATTGCTTTAGTCAAATTATTTTGTAATATGCTTATGTTATGTAAATGTATTTAAAAATAATTTAAATTATATATAAATCATTATCTCTGTTTAACTATAGTGCTGGAAAGGACTTCCCTACTGGTACTGTTTAGCATCATTGTGAAGGGCAGTAGTATCTGCAGTGATCCCTGCAAAGTGAAAGACATCATCTCATGCTGAGTCCATAACATTACACTATGTAATATAGAACAGATCTAAGACTGTTTCTTTTCTTGTAGCATTTCTTACAGGAATGTAAATGCCACTGTGGGAGGAAATGTCCATATCTTGTAGTTTGGTGCTTCCGAAGGCACAAACAATACACTGATATGTATTATATCTGTCATCTAAAACTTAGCTGATCATTGTTCACTGTAGTGTTTCACAGTCTTTCTGAAAACTGATGTGAATTTCTCCTTTTAAGTTACATTTTGTGCCGGATGACAATAGCTTAAAATGACTGAAATTAATTCAGTTATGTTCATAATTTTTAAAAAAAACCTCTCTTTAAAACAGGATTATTATAAAGCTTTGGAAGATGCAGATGAGAAAGTGCAACTGGCTAATCAAATATATGATTTGGTAAGTGGACAGAAGTGGTGAATAGTCTGCTTGTCCCCAGGGAGTTCTAAACATTTTGATAAGGACTGTAGCTCTGCTACTTGTGTTGTTAGATCAGCTACATTACAGATTTTTTTTCCTGGTGAAAGAAACATTAAATATTTATTGACTTTTTAAGTATTTTATTGCTTTGGGTAGTAAATGTCACTTAAATATAAAACATACAGAAATAATTTTAGAAATTATGTTGATTTTGTTTGGTTTATTTCTTTTCTGAAAAGAGGCCACGAGCAAGTTACTCTTCCTTTATAGTGCATGGATTTTGAATTTTAAGTGGATTTATTTTACATTTTCTCAGAAGACAGAGCCTGCAAGTCAGAACCACATTAAAATATACTAGACATTAAACAAATATTTCTTGTCTGCTTTAGTTTTACTTCAACTAACCAAAAGTTTATTCCAAAAGTTGGAACTTATCCGCTATATTTTGGTTAGCTGTGAACTGCAAAACCTGTTCAATTTTTAATAGGTTAGAGACAGGTACATTCTGCAGTATGACTACAGATGAAGGAAGCATTTGGAACACAGTGTTTATTTCCATGATATTAAGTTCAGATATTTTTTGTTTGTTAATTTTCAGTACCCAAGAGCATGTCATCGTTTTCTCAAATGCACAGGAGTCTTTACACTTCCAGTTGAGAGACTCTTTTACTCAGTACTTACGTTTACTGATGTGTATAATGGTGTTCAAATTGTAATTCAGTAATTTTGCAGTTTCCCCAGTGCAGGTCAATGTCTGCTTAAGCACACATTGTGAACTGTTCTTTCTCTTCCCTTTTCTATATGCATATCCACAACACCCCCAAGTCTTTTTAATCTTTTTTTCTCAAAAGAAACACTTAAATCTGTGTCTTGGAACATTGCCTATAGTAAGAGCAGTGATTCTAGCTGCTGAGCCAATATCCGGCCTTATTGTATCCCATGACTGACTGCACAGTTTAGGAGCAACAGCACTATTTTCGTGTTGAGTATCTCAGCTGAGTTAGCAAACTGTAGGTGACTGAGAAGTTATGCTTCTGCATTTTTGTAGGTGCTTAGTGCTGCATGGCAGGGAAATATTTAGCAAATCTGAGATGAAGGATGTGGATATTCATGTTTCAGAACTGAATGCTATTTACTGTTTTGTTGCAAAAACAGGTAGACCGTCATTTGAGAAAATTGGACCAGGAGCTTGCTAAATTTAAAATGGAGCTTGAAGCAGATAATGCTGGAATTACAGAAATATTAGAGAGACGTAAGTATGCATGATTTTATTTAGGATCTTGACAGATTTTACATCGGTTTGTAAAATTAGAAAAACATACGTTAGTGGCTTGAAGTATTTCCACTTATTTCATTATCGTGTTTAACCCACATACTTTTCATCAGTGATTCTCAGATCTCAGTTTCAACCTCAACTTTTACCAGTGAAGTCAAAATACACCTGAGTAATTAGAGTAAATTTTTCACACAACTGTTCCGCTTGTGAATTACTAGAGTAGGGTGCAGAATTCTTTAAACTTGTTTTTAATGACTGGGTATTCAGACAAGTACTTCAGCCTAAGCTTGCCATCTACCTATTTGCAAGTGTACTATTTCTTACTTGAATTGACCACCACCAAATTGAGGAGGGTAGTTATTTTAGTTACATGTGTGGAATGCGAATCATCAGGGTTGGAAGGAACCTTTGGAGATCATGCAGTCCAACACCCCTGCCAAGGCAGTGCCACCTAGAGCAGGTTACACAGGAGTGTGTTTGAATATCTCCAGAGAGGGAGACTACACAACCTCTGTGGGCAGCCTGTTCAGTGCTCTATCACCCATGACGTAAAGTTCTTCCTCATGTTGAAGTGAAACTTCTTGTGTTTTAGTTTATGGCCATTGCTTCTTGTCTTGTCACTGGGCACCACTGAAAAGAGTCTGGCACCATCCTTATGGCATCTGCCTTTGAGATACTTACCTGCATTAGTGAGATCCCTTTTCAGTCTTCTGTAGACTAAACAGGCCCAGCTCCCACAGTCTCTCCTCTTAAAAGAGATGCTGCAGACCCCTGATCATCCTTGTGGCCCTCAACTGGACACATTCCAGTAGCTCCTTGTCTTGTACTGAAGAGCCCAGAACTGGACACAGTACTCCAGATGTGGCCTCAGCAGGGCTGTGTAGAGGGGGAGGATTACTTCCCTTGACCTGCTGGCCACACTCCTTCTGATGCACCCCAAATTACTATTAGGGCCTCCTGGCCACAAGTTTATACTGCCAGCTCATGGTCAGCATAGCTTATCAATTCTCCCAGGTCCTTCTCAGCTGAACTGATCTCTAGTAGGTCAGCCCCCAACCTGTACTGGTACTTGGGGTTCTTCCTCCCCAGGTGCAGTACCCTACACTTGTTGAACCTCATTAGGTTTCTCTCTGCCAATTCTCCAGCTTACCAGGGGTCCTGCTGAATGGCAGCACAGCCTTCAGGTGTATCAGCCACTCCCCCCCAGCTTTGTATCATCAGCAAACTTCCTGACGGTATGCTCTAGCCCTTTATCCAGGTCATTGATAAACAAGTTGAGTAAGACTGGACCCAGTACTGATCCCTGTGGAACACCACTGACTGCAGGCCTCCAGCTGGATTCTCCTCCACTGATCACAACCTTCTGAACTCTGCCATTCAGCCAGTTTTAAATCCACCTCACTGTCCATTCATCTAACAGCACTTCCTAAGCTTACATACGAGGATGTTATGGTAGACAGAGTCGAAAGCCATGCTGAAGTCAAGGTAGATAACATCCACTGCTCCCCTTATCGACCCATCTTGCCGTATCATCATAAAAGGCTATTAGATTGGCCAAGCAAGATTTACCTTACCCTTGGTGAATCCATGCTGGCTACTACTTTTTACTACCTTCTTTTCTACATGCTTGGTGATGACCTGAGTGACTTGAGTGTAGAAGAAACCATCCTCTCTGTACATACCAGCATTTAGACATGTATTTCAAATAAATAAATTTCAAATAGATAAATTTCAAAGTTGATGTAACTACTGTGATTATGGAGCTCAGAGGCATTAACTGTTCTCATATCCAAGGACACTGAAAAGTGACCTCAGTCCCTTGTGGAGATAAGAAATAATTATTCTTTCTTTGATTTTGTTTTTTTTTTGTGTTGCTTTGTCATAGAAAACGGGAATTTTTGTATATTTTATTTTTAATTCCTACTACAAATAACAGACACAAAAATAAAACTGCAAAGTAAGTGCTTTTATTGAGCTGGCAACTGCAGAAAAGGACTAGTTTATTTTAGTTGGAATCCCAGATGAATTTGTAAGATGTGATACTACCTTCAGTTTAGCTATGTGTTTGTTGAGTAGGTAGGCAGAGTTCAAGAACTCAAAATGGAAACATACCAGATTTTCATCTTTAAGATATTTTGTTAGGATTTTTTTATTAAAGAGAAAAGTAGAAGCATTTTTAGCTTTCAGACTAGATACATATTACGGAGGTTCCGCCAGAGGGCAGCCTTTGGACTAGTTCATAGCATGATTGATGTTAGCTCAACCAAAATAGTTCCTCATGTTTTGAACCTCTTCAAGAATAATTTCCTTTAAGCTTTTGTAGTACAGTCATGTGCTTTTTGAAGTCACTGGAAAAAAGGCAAAGGAACATTGAAGCTACAGATTTTGAAAAATGAATGTGAGTTTCTTGGATTGACTTCTGTATAAATGTACGTTGCTGTGTATTGCAGCTATTCAAAATCTTATTGCCAAAGATTCATACACAGACTGTTGTATATTGTTATATGCAATTTATGCTCAAATTCTCTCCTCATATTACAAGAAAATTTATTCTTAGACGTAGACTTGTATTTGTGCCCTCCTGCCTTTTTTCTTTTTTCTTTTTTCTTTTTTTTTTTAACTTGTGATTGTTGCTCTGTATTTTTTAATGTTATAGAAATTTGGATGATGATCTGAAGCCCTCCCTGTTGAATGTTAGGTCATCTTTTCAGACATTGCCAGTGCTTGTGTGTTTTGGCTCAATGGGACAAGGTGCCTCATTAATACAGTTTACTTATTATAGTCATCTTCTCAATTCATATTGGTGTAGATTATCGGTGCTTTTGGTGCTGCATTTTCCAACCATCAGTGCCATGTGTGCAACTCATGTTCATACATGGCATGTTGAGGGCAGTGTTGTTGTTTATTCTCTTTGCTGTCAATAGTTGGACAGCAGCATGCACCAATCTTCGTTTTACAACTGTTCATCTCACCATCTCCTGGTTGTACTTCCAGGAAGGGTTTCAACTCCAGCAAAGCTCCTTCTCATTCAAGTAAATATAACTTCAGAGCGATTTGATTAATATTATAAAGATTCATTTAGCATCTAAAAGTCAAAACTATGCCAATGATGACTGAAATTTTTCTCTCTTTTTTACTTCCCTCTTAGGGTCTTTGGAGCTGGATACACCATCACAGCCTGTGAATAACCATCATGCTCATTCTCACACTCCAGTAGAGAGTAAGTATTTTGAGACTTAAAAACATGTAGTTACAGTTTGACTTTCAAACCGAAAAGGTTTTACATTAAAGTTCCCTTCATTTCTTTCATTTAGAAAGGAAACACAATCCATCTTCTCACCATAGTACAACAGATCATGTTCCTGAAAAGAAGTTTAAATCTGAAGCTCTCCTATCTACCCTGACCTCAGATGCTTCTAAAGAAAATACGCCAGGTAATCTTCATTGTCTTACATTTTATTGGTTTTTAATCAGGAGAAATCCAATTGTATTTGTGAGTTACTGTCTCTTGAAATCAGACGCTCATACTCTTTCCTCTGGGATTTTCAGTCATTTATAACATGTGAAATTACAGCCATTGTTGCTCATCTGTGTTGTCCATGAAGTGCATTGGCTTTGTTGTCACTTAACAGCGGCATGTTGGTTGTTTCTTTTTATTTATGCTGCTTGGAAGGAGATACAGTGCAGTTTCATTCAGCTAGTGGTAGAAATATGAGATTAATGCATTATTATTTTGGGAGAAAGAAACACATGCAACAATTCCCAAAGTAGGGGATTCACACTTTTTTAAGGGTTGGTCTGATGTGGCACTGGCTACAATAAAATAATTTTGTGCATTGTCTATTTCAGAAGAAGTGAGAAGTCTTTGAGTAGTGAATAAAAAAACCAAAACCAAACACAGCTTTCTGCCCATTTTCAAAATTGGGGTGCTTCATAGTTGTGTTGTGGTTTTTTTTTGTGTTGTTTTTTTTTTTTTTTTTGTTTTGTTTGTTTGTTTGTTTGTTTTTTCTGAAAATAAAAGATTATGAGAGGTTATAGTAAGTAAACAATCTTTTGTTTTGGAGTTTAGTGCTGTTCATCACTTTTAGGTAATTTCCCTCACACCCATGTTACTTTTATTTTGAAGGAACTTCACATGCGGTAACAAATAAATTGTAATTATGTCTGAGCAGCTCTCAGTCCGTAGATGGCCATGGAAATCTCTTTTGCATTAAAACTGTGATTTGTAGGTTTTAGAATTGAAATTGTTAAAAGTTTTATTTCAGAAACAGTATAGGGGTACCATCTAATTCTTCTTTCTTCCTGATGGTTACAGTAGTCAGCATTATTTCAGTGGAAATTTGGTTTATAGAGACATAGACATAACAGCTGCATCTGTTCTTTGACAGCTGAGTATGATAGTGAGGACTGTCTTTCTAAAAGGACTCCCTGCGCATGAGGATAAGGGGGAATAAACTTTTCTTCAGCCAATACTGGCTGTGTCAAATGGCTTCTTAAATCTTTTTTCCCAAATGATCAGACTGCTTTGGTGCATAAACGGAGTTCCTGCTCTTTCACTGGTTGTCGTATATAACTCTTCTTAAAATGCAAAGGAATTTAGTTTCATTTAAAATTTCATAAATGTGTTCTGTTCATCAAGGGTGTCGAAACAGTAATTCATCATCCTCTTCAAACAATGCATACAATACAAACTCTTCTCAACCATTGGCATCATATAACCTGGGCTCATTATCTTCAGGATCTGGGGCCGGTGCAATTACCATGGCAGCAGCTCAGGCAGTGCAAGCCACGGCACAGGTAATGTCAAAACCTTACTGTCATTCCGCCATTTGCTACTGATTAAAGAAGAAAGACTAATGTGTTTTGGCAGTTTTTTGTTCGGGTGTTTTGTTATTGTTGGTTTTTTAATCTGAATTCCCACGCTCACTTTTAGCTGCAGTGGTTTGATTTTCATATTATCATTTTCATTTACATGCTACAGCTTCATCCTGTAAAATTTGCGTAACAGGGAGAGCTTGTTCTCTAGCTTTTCCTGTGGGATATTCTTACACTTTTTTACCACTTACTATACATCATTTTGTTAACAAGGTAACTAATGAACCTGGACAAATAATTAGCAGTTAGCAACATGGTATGTCTTCTGTAAGAGCTCCATGGTGTAATCTGATACAGTATCAGTATTCCTTGTAGATGAAGGAAGGAAGACGAACATCCAGCCTAAAGGCCAGCTATGAAGCATTTAAGAACAATGATTTTCAGCTTGGAAGAGAATTTTCATTATCCAGAGATTCATCTGGGTATTCATCATCAGCTTTGGCATCTACATTAACACAGACATTAAGTTCATCAACCACAGATTCACGAAGTGGCAGAAAAAGCAAGTAAGTGTTCTTAGTTGTTGATTGCAGTTACAGCTTTTAAGACAGCTAAAATGTCTTGTAAAGGTCGTGGGCCACATTGGAAATATTTCATATTAAATAAGGAGGTGGGGAGGGAAGGGAATCGGCAGAAGGTAGTTATTGTCTTCTGGCCTTTTTTTGTTCAGGCCTTTTTTATTTTGTCCTCTCATTTCCTTTTCTTTAAGCAAACAAACTCCAAGGTTTTAAAGCCAATCAAGATACTTATTTTTCATTTGTGATATAGTCTGGTGTCTTCCATCATTTTTCTGCTTTCTGGAGAGATTTGACCTAACAGCAACTGTTGGGAATTGCCATGCAATGCCTTGTAGTTGGTTTTGAAATAACGTGAAGGTTTGCTTCATGCCACTTCACAAATAATTACGCTTTGTGATGGCTGACATCTGTGACAGGAAAAATGAAGCCTAAAACCAGTCTAAAACACCATAGTGTCATAACACATTGTGACAACAATCACTGGGTGTACTTGCGTTTGTACTTGAGTTGTACATCTGCCCATCCTTGTGACTTATAGGGGTTTGGTTTTTTCTTCATACAAATTCGAGTGTCTTCACAGTTCAGTTAATAATTTCATCTTGGAAGCATTTTTCTTCTATGGATATCTTGGGTGTCATATCTGACCTGTAAACAGAAGCATAGAATTTGTATTCTGACACTGTTCCTATGTAGTGATTGGTGATGCTTGGGTGGAGATTAACACAGAATTGGTCATCTTCAAAAAAGTTACATATCATACATAACATGACATTATTTATATGTAAATTTCTGTTTTATTGGTAGCATAATTTTTATGGGGACTTGACACCAAGGCTGTTGATGGAAAATTTTGTGAAGAAAACCATTCATTAAAGCTGTTATATTCCATTGATGAGAGCAGTGTGTCTTGCACTTGTAAGCAGGGATGACTTGTTTCCAAAGGGCATTCAGCGTGTCCATTTCAGTTCTTGCTGTTGTTGAATGAATTAAGTTAATGAGTGATGCTTTGGCATTGACATACTGCAGTATTTCAGAGTCAACAAAGTACTTGTGAATGATTCTTTCATTTGTCAGGAGATAAATTATTTATACTGTTTTTTTTTCCTTTTTTTTTCCCCCTCTTTCCCAGAAACAACAACAAATCTTCAAGTCAGCAGTCATCATCATCTTCCTCTTCTTCCTCTCTATCGTCATGTTCTTCTTCATCTGCACTGGCACAAGAGCTATCACAGCAAACAGCAGTAATACCAGAGTCTGATTCTAATAGCCAGGTTGACTGGACCTATGATCCAAATGAGCCACGTTACTGCATATGTAATCAGGTAAGGATGGCCCCCAGCCTGAAATATTCTGCTATAGTTGAACTTCCTTCTCTAATTGCTAATTTAAAACCATTCTATTTGCAGTGTTGAAATTCTGATCTGTTTTTATTTACTTATTGGTGATATGAATAATGAACTCAACTGTTGAAGCTAAAACCAAGCAAGTTTTACAGTGAAGTGATATACGGGAAAGTTTTGTATTTTCTAATAAAGACATCAGGAGTTACCAAATTAAATATTGAACAGGTTTACAGTGAATTAAGTTAAGAATTTAAGTTAGTAAGGAGTTTCCCTGGTCTCTCCTACTTTTCTTAAAAAATTAACAAACAAACCTCACAAAAAAACCCAGCCAACTAGTTTTTATAAAAG
>JAVHNF010028583.1:0-19487 GCA_034783455.1 Micropsitta finschii | reverse complement strand
CCACAACTCCAAGAGGGTGAACCTGAGCTGCAGTCCAGCATTCACGAGTCCCTCTGCTGAGACTATGCCCAAACAGCCAAAGAGGGAGCATCTCATTGAGCTCCTGAGTGTGGGGGTTATGTATATTCCCTTTGGTTTACAGTCTCCTTTCTGTGGGCTGCAGCGAGGAGCTGAAGTGCTGCAGGGTTTGGAGAGGGGCTGCCCCATAAGCTGCTGTGAGCATGGTGGCACAGCGCATCCCTCCTGCATCCCATGCCCCTGCTCTCTGAGCTTCGGCTCAGACAGGTCTCCTTTGCCTTGTTGTGAAGGAAAGTCCTTGTGAGCTGCTCTAAAGCTGCTGGGTCCCACCAGCGTGGTGCCAGCCTGCCTCTGGCTCCTGCAGCCTGCTGTTCCCATCAACTTGTTGGCTCTTGCAGGGCATTAACCCCTGGGGAGCTGGTGCAGGGAGATGCGATGTTCATGCAGGGAGTCAGCTGGTGGTGGCTGCACTGACCCTGCTCGTGGATGCCTGCAGGGCACACAAGCCCAGCACAGCTGCCCGCCTGTCCTGTCCAGTTTTATGTCTCAGAAACAAGGAAATAAATGACCCAGAATGAGATGTTTTAAAGCTGAAGGGCAGTCATGTCAGATGTGGTCCTTTCTGAGGAACTCGTGACATCTGCAGCCTGCAGTGATGCTTTTCCCATGGGAACTGCTCCACCTCTATCTGGTGGGTGGCTGCATCCTGATTTCCAAACCAGAGCAGAGTGACAGGCTCAGTGCCATCAGGCTGGGGTCATCTGGGCAGCTTGAGAGCATATTGCTGCAGACATGCACAGTGCCCCAGGACCTGCTGGGAAGCCAACAAGGGGCTCACACAAGCCCAGTGTTATCCCACCTGGAAGGGGATGAAGGAAAATGAGAGTCATTCCCAGCATGGCCTGTGGTTCAGAGGTCTCCATCAGAGAGCTCCCATCTCCATCTCAGTGTTGCTGGTGTGTGTTCTGCATGGGGCAGTGCTGCCGTGCTCCCCTGATGCCTGTGAGCTGGCACCGGCCCTGTCCCCGCTCCCACCAGCTGTCAGGGCTGGGTGTGATTCCCACCGCTGGGATCCAGCAGATCCAGCGCCTCATCTCCTGGCAACGGTCCTCCCGTAGCAACTGCCAGGGAAGCAGGAGTGGGAGGGCTGCAAACAGGGAGGAAGAAGAGTAGGAGGCCTTGGTGGAGCCCCCAGGTACGTGTGGATCCTGCATCCTGGTCCAGCCTCAGGGGCACCAGGGCTGGGTGGCATCCTATCCCATGGGACTGGTGAGCAGCATGTATGGGGCTGCTGGCTCCTGGTATTCACTCAGGCAATGGGGCAAGTGGGGGCTCTGGCTGGTGTTCCCAGGAATGTCCCCATCCTGGCCAGCCTGCACAGTGGAGCAGGCACTGCTTTGGTGGAGCTTCCTCCGAGGACATCCTTGTCCTTCCCTAGGCTTTGTCAAGGCCAAACCACCCATTGTGCTGACTGGTGGCATCAGTGCCTGGGTCCACTGGGGTCTTCTCCAGCGCCCTTCAGGCAAGGGAAGCCCATGCCCACAGTCCAGCACTCCCATTACATGGATGCTCCTCAGCTTCTGCTCCCCAAGGCATCTCCCATCAGGGTTCATCTTCCTCACCCCTTGGCCCATCTTGTGTTTTCAGTTGCATGTGTGTCACAGAGTGAACATCTCCGTGACTTGCCTCTGCCCCTGCTACTCCTTTTTTACTGCTGGCCTATTTTAAGTTGCTGTGCTTTGCATTCCTGCCTGTGTCCTCTTTGTCTTAGCAGGGCCTGACCTGTTGAATGCAAACTGGGGCACTCTGCTGCTGTAGTTAAAGCTCAGCCTTTTGGTGTTTCCCCCTTACCTATCCAAAACCCTCTCTAACACATCCCCTCCACACCATGCCGGTTGGTGGATGCATCTCTTGGGCTAAGGCCATTCCTCTCCCTGGGACCAACCAACATCAGACTAAGGCTCAGGGCTGCAGTGTGGTGGGGATGTGGCCAGGTAAATCAGGGGAACTTTGTACCCTAAAGGCTGCCCCATCTCACACCAGAGGCGGCTGAGTATGTACGGAGAGCTGGAGGGAGAGCTGCAGCTTGCATGGACACAGGCTTGCAGCATCCATTCTACCCCACAAATCCAGTATCCTCTGGCCTCTCTGAATCAGAGCAGCAAGGAGCCAACCTCTGTCACTGGCTCAGTAAGAGGGGCATTGACATCCCATGCCCACAGGTCTCCTCTCCATAGCTGAGCATCCACACAGCCCCCAAGGGGGCAGAGCTCTCAGGCACTCAGATCCGGGGCTGTTGCAGGAAAGGCAGCAGAAGCAATAGCAAGGAGGTATCTCTGGGCTAGTGGCAGCTGACCTGAAACCTTCAATTAGTGCTTGGCTGGTGCAGGGCCCCTTGGAGGAACAGGAACTCATTATAATGGAATCTGTCTCTGTATGCAGAAAAACACATGTTCTTCTACCAAGTGCATCTGTGTTTGTATGAGATGGGTGCAGATCTACCCCAAAAGCACAGCCTGTCTGTGGCAGGATTTCTCTATCCTTATTGAATTGAGCCTCTCAGAACTCGACGCAGCCATCTCCAGAAACATTCTGTGTAAGATCTTAAGCAGATGGACTGTGTCTTTCCAGACCTGTGGGCAGACGAGTGGGAAGAGCCTGGGATCTCTGTTTTTGGCCTTCGTATGCCACTGTGTTTAAGAATTTAGCAGCTCTAATTTCAGGCACAGCAGGCAAAGTCTCTCCATGATGCGGCTGGACTGGTCCAACTGAACTCAACTCCCAAGAAAACAGCAGGACCTTGGCTTGACGTTGGAGATCCCAGGCCCCTGGGGATCCCCTGGAATAGTTGGCTGGAGGAGCCCAGGAGGCAGGATACAGAGAACAGGGAGCAACCCCAGCCCATAGCCCAGTCCCCTGCCAGCCCCAGTGACAATCAAGGGACAGTTCCACAGATGGATCTGCATTTCTTGGAGCAGTCCCTTTAACAGGGAGTGGGATGCTGGCACGCAGTGATCTCACGATGGATTTAGGGATGAAGGCAGAGGAAGCATTCAATGTAAGATCCCAGCTAGGCCACTCCTAAGGGAATAGAATCAACCTGCAAACCCCAAGGATGCTGGGCTTGTTTGGACTGCTGAAAGAAAGGGGATGCATCAGCTCTCTATTGATGCATTGCTGGGTAAACACTAGAGAATAAAGACAGAGTTCAGGTAAAGGACACAAGGAATGGTGCAGTGTTGGGAGATGCTCAGGCTGGAAACTCAGACAAAAGCACAAATCAGCACAAGCGGGGAGGTGCTGCAGTGAGAGCAGGGCTGTTGTTCCCCAGGGGCTCCTTACATCTCTCCCCTGAAATGTGTAACAGGAATGGAGAGATGGTTCCCTGCACATTCCAGGCCTCTCGAATTCACTGCTGAAGCAGCTGCATTCCTGCTTGGACTCCATGTTTCCAAGGGTACACTAAAAAACTACAGACAGAAGTTGCCTTCCAGAGCGAGAATTAAGATGCTTGGTGTATTTATCGATAGACAGACATGTCCAGGTGAGGGGTACTTCCCAGGGAACAGCCTAAAGAGACCCTGTGCTCACTGCTGTGTAGTGCAGATGTGCTTCAGCAAACACCAGCACCTATCTGCTCTGGTAGTGCGTTTATCCAGGGAAGTCACTGGACACAAACAACTGAGGGTCAGGCAGTGCAGACTGAGCAGAGAGGGTCTTTTGGTGGCAAAGCATCAACCACCGTGTCCCTCAGCTGTAGGGGATGTCCCCTGTTCTCCCACAGCTCCCCTTCTTGCCTGCCTCTTCTTCTAAGGGAGCTGCTGAGCTCCCCACCCTGCAGCATTTACCTTTATAGCAGTCTGTGTCTGTGCACACATCAAGACTCATTTTCCTCCCATTCTAGTTGTACATAGAAATCATAGAATCATAGAATGGTTTGGGTTGGAGGGGATCGTAGAGATCATCTAATTCCAGCCTAGTATCAAATAAGGTGCTTGAAATTGTCATGTATGCAAGGGAAATACCAGTATAATCTTGAAAACTGGGCTGATAATATACTGAGCACTGTTATTTAGGGCAGAATATGCTTTGTTCAGGGTTTGAATGCTGATATTTTTTTATCCAGCCTGAAATATGCAGAAGTTTGGGGAAGGTTTTTGCATTAAAAAAATTTGAAAATCAGTTTGCTATGAACATGATCTTCTTTGGGTTTTGTAAAGAGGAAAAATTGAAATAGTTTTACTGCTGTTAATGAAAAAACTCAAAGGAAGAAACTTAAACATTACCCCTTCGAAAATGTTGATTGCTTTTAATTAGTAGCATAATTATTAAAGGATTTTTTCTTATTTACTAGGTGTCCTATGGTGAAATGGTAGGCTGTGATAACCAAGATGTAAGTAACAAAGCTCAAAAGGCTCATGAAAGGCTTGTGCACGTAACTATTTGTTGCAGGATTTACTTTTGAGTTGGTTTTAAAGTAGAGTTTTCGAGAATAACGTGCATGTGCGTTGAACCATTCTTTAGGAAATCTGTCATCTGTTACCACAGTTCAGTTTCTTTTAGAAGGCTTCACCCTTTGCTGGGAAGCTCTGACATCTTTAAAATGTCCGTTATTTCTGTGAACTTTTGGCTGTGTCACCACTAATGGCAGTTGTCCCCTTCAAATAAAAAAGTTTTAAAAGAGCAGTTGAATGTACTCATGTATTTGCTGAGATACCACATTCAAACAGAAGTGAGTGATGAGATTACTTATGTGTCACTTATTGTTGTCAAACTAAGTATTTCAAAGCATAACATTCTTCCGCTGTATGAGTCTTATGTATGACTTAGAAATTTTATCACTAGTCTTCATCTATTGAATGTATGATAGGGACCGAGATCCTCCTCTCTTCTTGTTCTGAGCTGTAAGTTTGTGTGAAAAGCAGAATCTATGCTTTTTACTCACGCTTCATTTTAATAGAATTGTATTTATAATGCAGGTTTTGAGGGGAAAAAAAAAAAAAGGCAAATCCCAAACCTTTTCTTTAACTCTGTTTTTATAGTGCCCTATTGAGTGGTTCCACTATGGATGTGTTGGACTGACAGAAGCACCAAAAGGGAAATGGTACTGTCCACAGTGTACGGCTGCAATGAAGAGAAGAGGCAGTAGACATAAATAAATTTCTTCATCTTGAAAACAAATTACATATGAAAGGTTTTCTAGAGGACTTGGGAGGGGGAGGAACCCTCAACACACTTCCTTGCAACCACTTAAGGGTTAACATAGCAGTTGTAAAATCTTGAACTATTGATTTTGCTAGTTGTGTTTTAATATTGTAAGTAAATTATTTATGCACATTGATGTGCTACAGATACTATTCCAGTGAGCCATGGATTTTCCATTGGCCAACATATGCAGACATTTGTACTATCAAACCATTTTCTCTAAGCAGTGGGCATTCTACAATTATTCAATCTTCCAAAAATTCCGGTAAGTCAAGATTTTAAATGTATGTTTTATATACAACAGATATATTCTGCTGCATGTACTGTACTCAAGAGCTGTTATGTTACACTTCTGTATATAAATGGTGCAAAAAGTCAGTGCTTCTGGAAAAAAGAGACAATGATTTTTAAAATGCCTTTATAGGTTTCGTTCTTTATGAAACATAATTCAGCAGGCTGAAGAAAATGGTTCTTGTATACAGCGGGCTGTTGTCCTCTAGGGTACTTGAGTATGTAAAACAAAAAAAATGCTGTAGAATAAAACAAACTTGTGCCATTAGTCTTTATATGTTTCTGCTCCAGAGAAGGAGCAGGCCATAAGAGGAAAAAAAGGTGTTAAAGTGATGATAAATTTTTATACCAAATGTGTTTATTTTTTTGTGCAAGTAATCCTTTAAATTTGAATTGTATTAGGTGTTAAAATAAAATGACCTCAACTCCTCAAATTAATGTTTCCTGTACATTTGTCAAAAATATAGGATTATCCCTGGAATGGGAGAATTTCAGGAGACTATAGTTATGTTTGCATAAGAAATTCTTATGGAGGACCCATGTGAAGGATGGTCGTACAGGAGGACAGTTCTCTGGTGGTTGGATAATTAATACATGTATAGGCAAATGATGAATTATCGTTTGTCTTCATGTTGATCAGTGGCATCTGCTTAAATGGGCACAAAAAAGTTATGTTTTCCATGTGGTTAAAAAAAAATCCCCAAACCTACTGTATCAGGAGATGTCCACAGGCAGGATTGCCTTTGTATTTTCATGGCAGAGGTGGAAATAAGAAGGGGAGAAGATAAACCATGGTAAGTATGTGCAGCCGATATAGTTCCTCCTGGACTGTGGTGTTCATGTAGAAACCAGAACATGGTTCAGAAAAGAAGATAGGGACTTCATCCTGCTTGTAGGCTGCTTAGGGTAACAGGGACGATCATGTTAGGAAGCCTCAGTGCAGGCCCATAAGTGGTTGGATCTGTGAGTTGTACGCATTGAAGTACAGGACCAGAAAACTGATCTTTAAATTAGACCCTTGGCTGAATATAATGGAAAGATTTTCTATGGGTTTTCCCTACTTGCTTATTTCAGACACAGTTTCTAGGTCTCCTTTTACTGACAGTTTCCTTGTGTTGTTTTTGTATGGTTCTTTCATGCATCAGTGCTGAACAGAAACAAGATTATGACTCCTTTTTTCTCCTTCTTCCTTCCATACACTTTCCATTGGAGTAAAGATTTTACTTTAGCACTGGGTTGCTCTTTGGCCTCTGAGGCTGAAGGACCATGGCCTTCATGTGGTAGCTTTCTAAACTCATGCAGAAGAGGAGAAGAGGATAAGCAGTGTTTCACTGTACGACTGTGCAAATAGTGTCCAGGAAATAGAGTTTGGCTCTCTAGTTAGTAGTGGGAATATGTGAAGAAAATGCAGGTTTTGCCCAAACCAAAATGAAACCAGGCTTCTGTTGCAGCTTTTATTTAAAAATGAAAAAAAGGCTCTTTACGCCCATGAACAGGGGGAAAACAGATGTGTAAGAAGGGAAATGTGATTATGGATGATAAATAGGCTTTGGTAAAAGAATGGTGAAAATAAACAACAAAGAGCAGTGTAACTAAGATTCCATTAAAACCAGGAATGGAGCCTGCTGTGTGTGCATTTCTGTGCAGAACTCCCTCTAAAAAAACACTTGAGGACTAGGATATCTGATTTTAAGTGAGCCTGTTGAGACAATAGAGATAACAAAATATTTGTTCTGGTGGAAACTGGTGCCATGCTATAAACTGAAGTTAAATATGCAGCAGCTAATCTAGATTCCCTTTAGACAGAATGTCTTAAGTCTCTAGGGCTAAAAAGTAAGTCCCTTAAGAATATATATCAAAATCCCTCACTCTGGTGGTAACCTTGCCTAAGATGGTGCAGAGATTGCAAATCCAAAATACTTCAATTTTTAGTGTGATCATTGGTTCACTGTTTCATTGGACAATATATTTTTTCATGGAGGAGCTAGTTAGAGAACTCAGAAGAGGTAAATAATAGTAATGTTTCTACTTGTGTTCTCAGAAATAACAAAAATGGGGAGTTAAAGGTAGCAGAACAATCTTGTGATTCTGAGTGTCCAATCAGGTAGAAGATGAAATTGAACATTTGCTAACATAAGCATAAAATAATATTTAAAATAATAATTGCCAGTTTACCTGCAGCAGGGCCTCTGAAGTAGCTATTGCTACTTTCAGAGGAAAGTGATTTTGGAGTTAATCTAAGTAATTCTGTAGTGGGTTCCTGTGACAGTACTGAAATCTGGCATACTCCACTGAGCACTCTCTGATAAAAGACACTGGGTGAGGTGACCCTTCAGCATTATGCAATGCAGCTGCTTTCAGTCTCATCTCAGTGCTCCAGCATGTGAGTGAATTTTTAGGATGAGAAGGCATTTGTAGCACTGCAAAACCACTGAAAACCAATGTGCCAAGCACTTTAATAGAACGAAAAGTGGTCTGTGCCTTAAACTGTATTGCCTATTTATATTGTGAAGGCATAACAGTTTTCCTTCAGCTATAGGTTTTATTTATTCTAGGTCTGAAATGAAACAGAGAACAAGCTTCCTGATCTGAAAATCCTGCCAGGTTGTCTCTGAATAGCACAGAATAATGTGCATTGCTGTACTGTTTACTGGTTCTTGCAAAATGTTCAACCGTGTGCAGTAAAGATGAGGAATTCTGAGGTGTGTTTCCCTTTTCTGTCCCCACACTTCCCACTGCAGGCTGGCTTTTCTTGGCAAGTTTTTTCATCTCCCACCTCATCCTGCTGGAATGTTTGGACCATGCACTTCTCTTCTTCCAAAATGTGACAGGAGACTGAAGGACAAGCCAGAGGGCCTCCACCCTGACAGCACAGGGTTTTGCACTTAACACTAAAAAATCTCTGAGAATTAGATTTGCAAGAGGGATAAAGGTCCTGCCGTTTGCACTTGCTTAGGGCTATAACTAAATAACTCAGGCCACACTGCAAGAACACAGCCTCTGCAGTTTTGTTACTCCTCCCAGGATTGCCCAAAATACTCTGAGAATAATGTAACGAAAAGAAGAAAAATGCCACACTTCAGTGTATCTATGCCAATTTACAGTAATATTCCTCTAGCATTTTCAAATCTGTATTTTGCTCTTACACTTGTATAACATTCTGTAATGATACACAGCAGCTTTTTTCCTCTAAATAAATCTTGTACTTGGGAGCAATTTGCACATGCAAACAATTTGCATGATTACTTACAGATTTGTGCTTGTGTACATCACAATTATTATATTTCAGGAAAAAAAGATACATAGATAAAACATATTTTAGAAAAAAAATATGTATCCTACATTAGTTCATAACAGATCTAAAGTCTTTATTTGAAACTTGACCTTAACTGTTTGCTAACTGTATTCCCTTTTTCTACTAAAAAAAAATAAATCCTGAAGGTATTGAACAAAAAACCCCTAGCGTATTACGAGAGTAGAGAAATACTTCCTCATGACGGTACAAGGAATCTACCTAATGCAGTAAAAAAATAGTAGCACTTAGCATCTGCAGCTGGTTTAATGTTTTTAAAGCCCTAATACTTATCAGTACCTTGTACCTTACATTATAAAAACTTTTGAGCGTTGTGACTGATCCATTCCTTTCTAAATATTTATTCAGTAGTGCCATATACGTTGAATCAGATGGGTATGCCCACAGTATATGCGAAGATAATTTGATGTTGATTCCACTTGCAAAACCATGGCCTTCTGATTTCAAAGCATGTTTTACTATTTCTTCTCAGAAAAAGGCATGTGGGATGGTTGTTTGGATTAACTTCGCAAGCGTCATTGTAGTTAAGTGCTGGAAGGGGTCAGTCAGTAAAGAGCTGTGGAATTAGGGAATCCTTTCTTGTCAGAAATGAAGTACAGAAATAGTCTTCCCTGTGCCGATAAAGGAAATTAATTTTACAGCTCTGTTTTGTGTTGATGAGACTAAAGTTACATTTTTATGTAATGAATCTCACCCCATGAGAAGGGGGTGTCAAAATAATTTGTCATCATATTTTAAGATTGTTTCAATAGATGTTCAATTATGTGGTTTGCTTGGAAAGGTGACAAGTTGGAGTGTTTCTCCTGTGATGAATTCATCTGGATATGGTATTCTCGGCGTAAATGTTTTTAAAATGTGTTTAATTTCTCTGTTGTGTTATTTAGGGCTAAATTAATCTCGAGCTTTTAAAGAAAGCACATTCTACAGATGGATGGATTAGTCAATAGCTGAGTGAACTGACAATAAAAACTTGTTCCTTGGTCAGGACTGGAAAATGAAATGGCTTTGCAGTCAGTAGTATTGACCAACCCTTATTTTTATTTAGGGAGGTATACCATATATTTCCCAAGGATCTTCCTGATAGCCTAATACACTTGGAATGGCTAAGGAACTGTGGAATTGAAAGTTAAAACAGGAGTTATTTTAAAATTGCCCTCAAAAATTACAATTATATGTTAATCATTTTATTAAGATTATGAACTTTCTTAGACACTGACTTGAAGCATCCTTTTGCACACAGAAGTGCTGATTTCAGAAGTAATGACTGCCTTTGGGAGAATTACATCAGAACAGTCCTGCCTGCCTCTGCTGTAATATTGTTTGTTGCTCCTATAAGACATAAATGCAATCAAAAATACACCCTGAGAGGACATCTCAGTGAAATTTTAGCCCAGGACAGGAAAACTAAAGATGATTCTCAGCAACAAAAAAGGTAAAGAATTCCAATTTTGATGGTTAGTATCTCCATTAATGTTCAAGATTTACCAGCTCTAAAGTACTTTCCATTTTGCAAGTGCTTTCCAAACACTCACCTACAGCTATTTACTTAAAGACTTCTGTTAAGAGGGTGAAAGGAATGTATTGGGAATGTCTCTGTATGGAGGCTAACAAGCCTTTTAATGGAAAAGATTCTAACTTTTCCCTATTGTGTGACTCTTAAGCAGTAATATTTAAATTTATGAAGGAAGGAGTAATCTAAATATATTGTTCATAATTACATTAGCACATTATAAAACTCTAACCAAATTTCATATTTGGCTAATGATGTCATGATTTTAAATAAACCCCAAATATTCTCTGTAATTATCTTTCTAAAGCTGGTTTTAAACCAAGCAAATCAGCTATCAGCCTTATTTACAGTTTATTAATTTTCTGTGTTGGCACTGCCTGGTTTTACATTATTTTCCAAAACAGATGGTCTCCTCAACATGCTTTAGTTTTAAAAGTGCATCAAAACATAGTTATAGAGAAACAGTAATTGATTTCAAAGTTTTAGTAAGAGCTTACTCAGGTACCTCACACTGTATTTCAGAGGGATTCTGATCTGGTTATATTTTGGGTTTGCAAAATCAAATCCTAAAAATGTCTGAATCCCCCTCTAGTCATAGGACAGACCTCCATAATTGAAAGATACACCAGAACAAGCCACAAGAGAGACAACCCCCAACAACCCGGTAATCAGACAGTGAACAAAAATGCTCCCATTCAACTTTCAGCCTCTCTGGACAATTCAGATTAGGTGTGAAGTGTGGAAGATGACAGCAAAACATTTTAGATCTCTCAGACCTGAGAAATACCTTCCTTAAACCATGCTTTTTCAACAGATCCTTGCCTGGACTGCTAGTTTCATACATGACCCATCTAATCAAAATCACCCACTGATAGTATGATGTTTGCCTTCCTCCCCGCGGTATCCCAGGGTTTCAGCATGATGTCCCTCCCTCCCTCCCTTCCTCCCTCCCTCCCTCCCTTCCTCCCTTCCTCCCTCCCTCCCTCCTTTTCAGCTTTCAGGCTGCTTCCTCCCAGACCACTGCAGCAGCCCTCAGGTATGTTTTGATCAAGCTGTGCAGCCCAGCAGACCAGAGCTGAGAGGCACTGCAGTGACTCTGCGTGGGGCAGGACACAAAGAGTTCATCAGACCTCATGCCAGCTGCAGTGGGGACTGTCTGTCTAACCTCCTGCACTCTTTTCATTCTGGCCACCTAGCTTTTGTTTGCTAAAATAGTTAAACCTAACTTTCAGCTTTACTTTTAGAAATACCATGCGGAGTAGGTTGTCAAAAGTCAGTGCTTAGAAGATGTAATGTGCTTAAGGGCATTTCTAAAGTAACTTCTGTGCCACAGTGTTCGCTGTTATCTTTTTCTGCAGCAATCATGCCACAGAAGCTGGACTCATGAGACAAACTGCCTGGTTATAATCAGATCGATGAGTTCAGCAGTATACCATTATCTTTTCCTGCTTGTCTCTGAGAACAACAAAATAGCATGTCTTGCATCCTCACATGCTCTATTTGCTTGTACAGTTAATTTCTCATATACCTGCACCATATGTGATGTGCCCCATGTTTTGGAACTGGCTTATTGCATATTCTGGCAGCATCACAAGAATGCAACAAAATGGAATAAACTGTTTTGTACTTCAGTATATAATAACGTCTGGTCCTGATGGGGCTGGTAAATGTGTGGGTGCCTTGAGAGGCACAGGTGAGCAGTCTACATTTCTGTGTGATGTGGATGCCTTAAAACTCTCCTTGCTAACAGATGAGCTCTGTTAAATAAATACCCATCAGCACAAAGTCTTTTGATAGGAAAAGATCAAATTCTTGCTCCCTTGTGCTTAAACCACCCGCATGTATGAACTCATCCACTGAAGTCAGCGGAGGCCATGATGTGGTTGAAGCTGTACATTTGCATGGATGTTTACTGTACTAACCAAATTTAAGGAACTAAATGTCTGAAATGACTGGCTCTTGGAAAACTTGGTCCAAAATTACACAGTGTGTTTGCCCATGGTGGCAGGCATACCATCATCAGCAGCACAGTAAATCATCTAGAGATGATTTACACAGAACAGCTCTAGATACCTGGGAGAATTACACCCTTGTTTTATATTCATACAATAAAGGTGACAATATTTTCTTGTTTGTAGGAGACATCCATTTGTTTCCATGCTGCCAAAACGCATCAGGGAACTGCTCAAACCTAGGAGACACTGGGGTAGTCATTCAGAAATCTGTGAGGGGTCTCAGCAAAGCAAATAGTCTGCTAAGTAAGAAGATATTCCAGGCTGAAATGAAAAGGGAACATGGCAATGAAATAATTTACACAAAAGGAGAGGAACAGGACCTGGAAGACTATGACATCTGACTGCAGAAGGCTAACCATTATAAATAAAAGGGCTTGCAAATATTTCTCTTCCCCCTGCTAAATTCCCTTACAGTCTGGTCCTTTCTTTCACATTTGTTGCTGCCATTTCCAGCAGCTGCATGGCTGGCTTGCAAGCTTTATTCATTTCCACTGTACTGGAAGCTATTTAGGATACATCCTACCATCACCCTGTAGGCTTGGCTGAGGGATTGCTCCTTCCTGTTTGCAGTAGCCTCCAAACCCATACGCTCACCACTTGCTGTCCTTTTCCCCCGTCTCCTTGTCGTGGAAGCTTTTCTGCTGCGGGTGGAGAGGAAGGGCCTGTTGTGGGGTGGGTGTCCCACACAGAACAGTCAGTGGGCAACACAAATACCCTCCATTGCAAACATTTGAGCAGGCACGGAGTGCCTAGGACAGTCAGTGACACTGGTTTTCTCTGCTTCTTCCCACTCCCATTAGCCATTTTGATACACTTTCACCTGAACATAGGCAGCTAGAAAGAACTGCAAGGATAATACTTATGCAGCAAGTAAAGCGCATTCAGAGCCCTTCTGCAGGTACAAGGCAGAGAACAACTCTGCTTGCAGCAGAAGTGTATGAGAAAGTAGGAAAGTATTTGTGCAAACACCTTTCATATAATAAGCCCAGAGAATGTAACTGGAAAAAAAAAAAAGACAACAGGAAGGATCTAGATCACCTGAAAGAAGAGATTATTCACTTTGTCAGAAGAGATTTAGAGAGGAGAGAGCTGTCATTAGAAAAAGGTTGTAGGAAGAAAGAAGAACACCTGAGAGGTTCAGATGCTCTCACCTGAGGTGTGAGAGGGGGACCAGCAACATGCCAGAGAATGAGATGTGGACCATGGTAGAATTTACTCAAACCAAAAAAGGAACACAAATGCCGTTGGAGGTTGTGAGATATTTCACTTTGATCCTGTTCTGCATACTCAATGATAAATGTGCAGGTTCTTGCAGCCTATCTGTGTATTTTTTGATTATCACTGATTCTTATTCAGCTCTCAGCAGTAAGCAATGAGTCTGAGCAATCAAACTGACTACAAAATCCATAAATCTTCATGTAATCTCAGAATAACTGCTGCAAGGGGGTTATGGCTAGAGTCAGTAAGTAACTGTATGCAGGAAGAAGCAAAGAATTTGCTGATCTATTTCTTCATACTGTAAATTTGCCTTTTAAGCAGTAACTGGTATCTTTGTAAGTCTTTGGTCTTCATCTGCTTTCCCTTACCCTCACACCAAGCAAGTTTCTATATTATTAATATATATAAATAGATCCTATGTTTTATTACCACCCTTCTGCCAAAACACAGTAGTGAAGAGCATGTCTGAGATACAAAGGGATGTTTCTAGACAAGTACCTCAGCCCAGGCCCTACCTAAAACTTTAAAGATGCTTGTGTAGGTTCAGCAGTCTGGTGAGCTGAACATCAAGCTTTGCCACTGCCTAAAATATCCCCATCTGCTGTTTACATCCTCTCTTGACTGTGTTCTCCTGCCATTTAACTTGTGCCAGCAATTAGGGCCCATTGGACCTCTCCAAAAGTCTGTTCAACTCAACTGGTGGAAAACCAACCCAGCTGTACATTTTTTTCTTATTAAATGATCTAATAAGCTACCACCACATGGTAGGTAGGAGCAGAGGTAAGGAGGAGACACTAAAGGTAGGGGAGAGGGTAGCAAGCAAGATTTTCCTCTTTTCATGGTAGTGAATTACAAGACTGGCTGATTTGCCCATGGAGCTGCAGGTCTAACAGATCTTTCTTGGGGCAAAATATCCAGCAGTCACGGTTATTAACACACTGATTAAATTTACAGACTAAGGATCTAAACTGGAATATATACCAACTATACATATATATGGGCTGTTTGTCCTGTAGGAGAAGTAAACTCATTGCTTGTGTAGTCCAGATATTTGTTGCTCTTACATAAAGACAAAATATTAAATGACATGAACAATAATGAGAAGCAAACCAAAAATGGGAGTCTCCTTAAAACTCTTCCCCTGTTAACATCAGCTGGTTTGCTTCCCAAGGATTTGCAGAACCTTCCCTGCAAGCCTGCCCTCACTGTGAGCCAAGGTCAGAGAGCTGAGCCAAAGCAGAATTAAGATGTGAATCTTTGTTCTTTGGAGCACTCTGTGGAACAAAAGCATGGTATCATTGAGGCCTACAGTGCTCTATGAATGGGAAAAGGGGAGAGAGTGTGGGTTTTACTATTCTGGGATTAATTTAAACTTCAGTCATATTGAATATGCCAGTGTGCAGAGCAGCAGTGAAATGTATTTCTTCTATTTTTTTCACCCTGTGCCGGTCTCCCCATTCACTACTTATACTGGGACCACACACAGGATTGAAGACACTGTGAACCTAATTGCAATCTGGATTGAATTCAGGGTGAAGTAAAGAGTCCTGGATGGTGCAGTTGAGCAGGATTTCTCCAGCACAGTTTAACTACATATTTTTCTTGAATATTTACAGTGCTATTAATGCCTATTGTTCATAAAGCTTTTATCCAATTTTTGAAGTTAGTGAGAATTTATGCCCCTTGGCATAATTCTAATATGCTGGAAAATAAAAAAGAAATCAAAGAGTTGACCATAAACAATGAAAATTGCATATAGGCTTACACTGGGAGGATGACAGACATGATTACAAGGACTTGGCTATCAGTTAATTTAGAAATGATCTGTTTGAGCTTATTTTTCCTGTGAGCTCATTTATCACTGAAATGGTTGCTAGGATGCTGTGCTTTGAAATTTGAAACTTGCTCTAGGAAAGAGCAATTGTGAAGTTTTTTTAAACTAATTTTCTTCTTGGCAGCCTCTATATAGTGGAATTAACGATGCAAAATGGTTTTATTATATCAAGACCTGATCTGAAGAGCACTTATATCTAGACCTAACTTTATTCACAGCTGCAGAATGATTCATGTTAGATCTCTGAGTGAAGTTAAGCATGCGTAAGATGGGTCTATTCAGCTGACCTTAAATTCCTGCTAACTTTCTTAGTCTAATATTTTCTTCTTGGTCAGCTCCTGGCAATTATCTGTCCAGGTCACTACTTAGGCCACGGAAATCATTCTTCAGTGGTCACTAGCTTTCACTGCTGAACAAACACAGAGACCTGTGTAAAATGGAAGCTGTGTGAGTATCAGCCAGGTTCCTTAAAACCCCAGTGAGATGATGAATGGTGCACATTACATGCCTGCACAGCATATTGGCTAAGCCCTGTCAAATCCTAGTCCCTGGCAATTTTTAGCAAGTCTTGTGATATCCCTCTCACCTTTTCCGTGTCCGGGTATCTTTAAACACTTACAGTCTACTCCAGATGATGCAGATGAAACTTGGATTGCTGCTGCAAGCAGTAAAGATCGCTCTTCACAGTCATGGCTGGTGTGCTTTGGCAGAAGTGATCCCCGCAGGACCTTGCCTCATGCAGAGCAGGAGAGCATCTGGCTGCTGTGGGAAGCATCCAGGCAAGCAGTCCTGGGTGAGAGGGAGAGCAGGGAGAGGCAAGCCAGTACATAGCCCTTAATCCTTGCAGTGGGAGCAGCCACTGGAAGAAACAGACCTGGGAATCCCAAATAGGAAATCGATACTAAATTTGTACGTCACAAAGAGGAGATTTGTAGCTTTCTGCTAAGAATTCTGAAATATGTACATATACCTGCAAGTATAAATACCAACTGGATATTTCTGATCTTAGCGATAATTGTGTTCTGCAGTTATCTGCATATTATGCACTGAAGCATCTTGTGAGTTTGGAACCCAGAAGGCCTGACTCTATCCACTTATATCCTTTTCCTAAGTAACTAATTTATGCCAGGGAAATTAGTCCTGATTTGCAATAGTCTTGGCTTAATTTCTGAAGTGTCAGGATGTGACCAGGTAAGTCAGTAGACATGTAGGCCCAGAGATGTGGTGGAATCCTGATTCAAAAGATGTCAGGAATCACGTTCATTACACTCTAGCTGTGATAAAGTATTTACAGCTTCAGAAATGTTTATTACATGCTATTGTTATGAAAGAAACCGCAAAACATAGGGAAAAAGCCAGCTCCTTGGAATATCTGGGAAAAGCAGATGAACAGAAGGCTGATCCGCAGAAGTATACAGAAGGCAGAGTGATCTGCCTGCCCTTTGTTGATATCCCTTCATTTCTGTGCAGTAGCAGTTTTGGTGCAGTAAATCAGTAAAACTTGTCCACTTGACCTGAATACTTGGGGCCCTTGTGTGATTTTGGGGCTGTAGGAAGGATGAATTGACTCTGAGATAGTGGGGAAAATGTGAGGATGAAGATCACTCTTATGAGCTTGAAGGGGAAAAATAATGTTGGGCTGGAGGGAGAGCATGGTTACTTGCTATGCTGAGGTAACTGCGGGAGCAGGGTGTGATGACAGAGAGGATTACTTTGTTCTAGTGTGAGACTCTTCAAGGGGGTATGATCTCCATATCATGAAGCAACTATTAATACAAATCTAAATAAACTGGATTCAATCAAGTCTTATAGCAATAAAGCAATAAAGCTCTGACTAAAATCCTCCCACTACGAATCTGGGAGAATCTGACAACCATGCAAATGCCACCCATACAGCTGGTGGTTGTGGGTCCAGAAATAGGGCCTGACAAAAACCACAGGACAATATTTTCAAACAATAAAGACACTCTGCTGTGGTCCCTCCTCTGCTGATGGGGTTACTGTGGCTCCCCAGCTGGCTGTATTATCTTCGCAATCCTCCTTTGAACATACCAGCTCCCTGTGTACCCTCTCCACTGTATGCAGGGACCTACTCCAAAGCCAGCTGCAGGGAACCCGTGGTTTTCTGATGTCCACTAGCCAGGTTTATTGGCTTGCCAGAGGCTTTGCAGCAGAGGCTGACAGGAGCAGGGCCTGAGGATGTCGTGTGCTGGAAAGGAAAGAGCATGAGCAACATATCTCTGGGGAACAGAGATGAGAGTTTCTGTGTGGATGGCAAGCATCTATCGTGGGAGGGTACAGGCAAGTGTTGTGCTCTTTTCTTGCTCAGGATAAACTGGGAGTCTCATTTAGACAACAGCAGCCCCAGACAGAAAACTAAAATGCAGTGCATGCGACAGCTGAGGTTCTGTGCAAGGTGTTGGATCACTTCAGTGGCATTTTCCTGTATGTGTACAAATTAATGGGTTTGGTTGGGGGAAAAAAACCCAAAGGATCTGAACGCTGAATAAACACCAACACTTCAAACAAATATATAATTTTCATTGCTGTATATAGGCCTCTAACTTGCTAATGCTGCTGCTGCTGTTGAATTCTGTAAATTGCCTCAAAGTTATCATAACAACACTCATTTCTTTCATATAAGGCAGTGTAAGAAGGACTCTTTCTTTACAAAAATAACTAAGGATGGAGGATAAAATAGACAACTTGTATACAGATATTTCTGGCTAAAGGAACTGGATTATATGAGAAATTTTGGTCTATAAAGATAGCAGAGTTTGTCAACTGTTCCCATCCATCTCGTCCCTGTCCTGTGTCAGCAGGGGGAAGTAGTAACTAAGACCTTCTGTGGCTTAGATACTAAGTGCGTTCACTGGAGTATTTTTGTCCGCCCTCCTTTCTTTCCCTCTTTGACATCAGTAAGAAGTTTTATTTATACGCTGCTACAAGATATTACATCTACTGTGGAAAATTACTGACAACTGCTTTGTCAGTGACGCTTATGTCCAAGTAAATCTGCTTCCTTTTACAACATTTCATCTGGATTACAATATTGCAGGTGCTGCTCAGATTTCTGCTGCCTGCAAGATATTAATATTGTTTCAATTAGACTGATTGCTGTAACAGCAGATTTCTAAAAATTGCAGTGATGGTGGCTTGGAGGCATGCGGTGTGAGCAAGGACACCTCTTGTTCCCCATCCAGATCCCAGCCTGTGTCCCCAAACCCCGTGCCTGCTCGGAGCAGAGCTGGTTTAGCCCCACCCTCTGAGCAGTCCAGCCTTTATTTATATGAAATCTGTGGTCCAACTGGCTTCAGATGGCGTGTGTATGTGCGTGTGCCTGCCTTCTGAGTGTGTGAGACGAGCTGGGATCATGAGCCAGGGCTGTTCCAAGTGGTTTTAATCAGCAGCCCATTAGAGGAGAACGGAAAACTTGCAACAGGATAAGAACGGAGTAAGTAAACGTAACTTTGAACTTGCAATCTGGACAGAACAAATGCAAACGAAAATCTTCATAGTCTGTCAGTTTTCAGATAAATGATCACTTTTAAAGAGAAAGCAGTGCATGCTGACAGGAAGGAGGCAATTTAAAAGGGCTGGAATGAAGGAAACTATAAAAACAAAGTGGGAATTGAGAATGCAAGGGAGAAAAAAACCCAGCAAATGATTGTTCACAAAGTTGGTACACTCTCGTACTCTTTTCAGCTGTGGACAGGATGTGTTTAGCTTTAACCTCTTGCTTTCTTGGATGCTACTGTGGAGCTGTGTAGTTCCTCCTGCAATGTGGGTGAAGATTCCTGCTCCTCACCTGTCTGCCAGCAGGTCTGTTCTCCCGACAGCGTGGTGTGGAAGAGCTGGCTGCGGCTCCTTGCAGAACACCCCATGGCATGCTGCTGTTTGCTGCTGCTGACTTCTTGTCTTTTTCACAGGTTGTTCCTGTACCAGCATGGGGCGGAATTGCCTGAGCCTCTGCTCCTCTGAAACCTGTGACTTCTTGCCAGGCACCACAAAAGCGCTCAGCAGCAGAAATGGGCAAGACTCTTGCTAGTTTTGGGTAAAGTCTGCCTTTGACAAGTCACAGCT
>JAVHNF010028571.1:0-14346 GCA_034783455.1 Micropsitta finschii | reverse complement strand
GAACAGCCCCAACTTTCTCAGCCTATCTTCATACAGGAGGTGCTCCAGTCCCCTGATCATCCTCGTGGCCCTCCTCTAGACTTGTTCCAACTGTTCTTTTATCACAGTAGTTTTCAACTAATAGATTCATTTTAATAGATACAGATTTAACTGTGAAGATCAGTTCAGTTGTACAGATATTAGTATCATCGCATGAATTACTAAATCACTATGGAACCAATATATTCTTTCTTCCTCAGACTTGGTGTGTAGCTTGCAACACATCTTTGTAGTCGATTTTGGAGTGCTTTATCTTAAGGAGTATTGAATTGACTTGTTTGTATGTCTGCTTTTCCTGTTTTATATATTTAGCTGAATCAGCCAGTTAGACTGTTTTGATGACTGATGGAAACTCCTTGTATAAAAGGAGGAATGCCAGATTGATTTCTTCTATGCCAAAACCACTTCTCTGTTTTTAGTATGAAGGCACTCAATTTTTAATAGCATCCCTGAAGTTAATTCCTGACATTCTCTGAGTTTCTCTGCCTAAGGAAGAGTCTCAGACTGTTGTGTACATAGTCAGACAATGGCAAATGGGTACTTATGTATTTGCACATCTTGTAGATCATAAAAGTGAATGCAGTGTAGTCTGCAGCAGTGATGTGCATTTTTGAGGTGCCAGGGAAGTTGCCTTGTCTGGTATACTTGTAGTGTGGTGGTCAGCCAGTAATTTAAAGGCATCAGCTCTAACTCACATAAACCCATTAACAGCTGTTTGGAGGAAGAAGACTTCCACTGTGGATGCCTGGTTGCAGAGAGAAGAGCATTCTAATCTTCTATAGATGTACTTTATCTGGGACATTTACACAGAGTAAAATTGACTGGGTGGTTGTTTTTGTATGGACAGCTGGAAATGAAACACATTGACACTGTCTTGATAAAATAAATGGATTCTTGGCAGTGCTTTTTGTTTTCTGGGAGTTACCTTCTATTACAAATTACCCCAGTCAAACTGCACTCTGACCTTGGCATGTGAACTTGATGACATGAAAATGCTGTGCCAGAACTTAAAATTGATTTTATTCTGTCTAGAATGTTTCACAGGAAAAAAAAAAAAAAAAAAAAAGGAACTTTTTACTTTGAGAACTTGAAGTTTTATTTTTAATGTAAACGCATTCAGTTCGGATTTAATTATGGTTTTAGTGGATTGAATTATGCCTTTCACATGCCTTTTAGAGTTCTACAAAATTCTAAAGAAAGGTTTGTGTGCTTGAATTTAATCTGTGAAACATACATGATGCTACTGCATTTAGAAGTAAACTTTTGAAGTTAGAAGTAAAGTGACTACCAGCTCTTGCTATTGAAGTGTTGCAGAGTAGGGTTCATTTTGCTGTTAGAATTTAATGTAGATCATAGAATCATAAAACCGTAGAATGGTTTGGTTTGGAAGGGACCTTAAAATCATATAGCTCTAAAACCCTTGCCATGGGCAGGGACACTTTCCACTAGAGCAGGTTGCTCCAAGCCCCGCTCAACCTGGCCTTGATCACTGCCAGGGATGGGGCAGCCACAGCTTCTCTGGGCAACCTGTGCCAGCGCCTCAACACCCTCACAGTGAAGAACTTCTTCATTCTATCTAACCTGAACTTCCCCTGTTTAAGTTTAAACCTATTATCCCTTGTCTCATCACTACAGTCCCTGATGATGTTTCTGTAAATTACAAAAAAATGCTTGTTTTGGATGGAGGAGATGAGAATTTGAGTTGCAGAGACTCTGGTACCTAGCACAAGTAGAAGCACAGCTGATGAATTCACAGCAACTTATATCAGGATGACAATTTTAATATGTAAGCTTATAAGACTCTTAACAGATTTAGACATGTTATGTTTCTGTAATACAGCATCACTTCCAAAGATCATATTAATCTTGCACTTCAAGTCTTTTTGTCTTAAATTTATAATATTTTGTTTTCATTTCTGTGCAAGGTAAGTAAAATACATTTTTTCAGTGTATACATAGGGGCAGATGAAAGCTTTGTTGGAGGCTCTTCATGTAAATAAGAACCTTGTACTGTAATGTGGAGGGAAAAGAAATACTGCCTATAATTTTGTCTTGGCTTTGGCTTTACTGGGTTGCCAAACATGTCTTATTTGAAAATGAGTCTGCAGCAGGCCATCTTTAGTTGCTTTCTAACTATAGGTAATACCTTATCACTACTGCACATTTCACTTAAAACCAGCATGTGTTTGTTTATATTTGTATTCAGTTAAAGTCAGGTACATCTCTATAGAATTACCTTCCACACACAGTCTCGGAAATACTGTTCAGTGTCTCACATGAGAAATATCTAAACGCTTGGTCCAAGGACTGTGCTGGTATTGTTTTATAATGGTGAGCTGAAGGATTTAGTTGCCATTTTAATAGTGGTGGTGTTTGGATTTCCTCCAGACAAGTTTTAAATAATACAGGATGTCATAGATGTGGAAATAAGGTTTTGAATTGTACATAATATGAAGAACACAGTTGCAGAAAGTACATTAAGGAAAGGGCTTGCCAAACTTTGCAGCAGCTGAAGTTTCCTTAGCATTTTAAGTGCAGTTCCATTTCCAGTGTTCACAGCTGTTCGGCCTTGAGGTGACATAGCTTTTACTTCTTATTCTTGCAAGATGTGGTACTGACTTCTAAATAAAGACATAAATCTCAGCAGAGAGCCCTGTGTCCAGGAATGATAGTGATCCAAAAGGATTTCAGATGTGCAGATGTATGTCAGAGGAGATGCATCGTCCACTTCCTTCATCCCATTCTGACAGCAAAGATCAACCTGACTCTTTCCATTGCCTTTTCAGACAACTATAATCTTAGTCTATGTTGAGTTTCAGTTGTTAAATCTTACTTGGCTCTTGCTGTTAGTCAAGTACTGGATAGATTTGGCTTTATCTACAGTAGTTTAAGTTAGATGGAAATAGGAATTAATGTTTAGAGTTATTTACTGACTGTATCAATAAACCTCAACTTGCCTAACATTTCTTTCTTTGTATTGAAACAGACAATTTCTTGTCTAAAACCTTATGAAGATCAAGTTATCTGAAAGTATGCTCTATGACTGATCAAAAAGAGGAATAGCTACACTTAATATAGTGAAGTATATTGAGGACCAAGTCTCTAGCTTGTTCTGACTTCCTGGTTTCTCCTTTAAAGAGGTTTGGGTGAGTTTTCCTGAAACATCCCACCCCTACCCAGCAGACTGCTGCTTGGCTGTTGTTAGCAACTTGCTGTTTATGCTGTGCTTCAGTTTATCTTGATTATGAAAAGTTCTTCTAGCTAGATAGAATTTGGAGTTAGGTTGAAGTTTTCGTGTATTTAAGGATGAATTTCAGTGATGTTATTATATCCCATCAATCCCTTGAATAAAAAGACTGTGAAAGCCTAAACCTACTGGTTTTATTTTCCTTAGTTTATTTGGAGGAAGAATGTTTTGATGACTCCACAGAAAAGCTTTTTTTGTTTGTTTTTCATAGGGATATAGCCCTGACAGATGAGCTGGTGATTATTTTTTCCTACTCTCCTGTGTACAAATGCCTGATAATGGGTTTATTAATGTTTGTTAGTCTTCACTTGCAGTCTAACAGCTGTATATAAGCTTGGGTGAAAAAAGGTATGATCAAGCTGTTTTACAATCTTAGGGTATATTTAGAATCAGGTGAACTTCACATATATCCACACCTATGCTAACTCACCCATAGCCTCTTGTACAACAGGTAATGTTTATTTTGGTATTCTGAGAATTCTTTGCTTGCAAGCCTTTGCATTTTTGTCTCTTCACTAAATACTACTTTAAAGGTGTTTGTTAGCAAGACTTAAAGATTCAGTGCGGCTGCATAGTTGGAATTTCCATCTGGACTCTTGGATATTTTTGGTTTTTAAAGATAAGTATGAATTAAATACAATGTTTTTCTCTCCCAGCTCCCTCTTAGAAGTTCTTAAATGTTATAACATCCGTTGCTCTGTGACTTTGATTTTTCCTTTCTGAGAAGTGGATGTTGGTTTTACTCACTATGGGATTTGATCTTAAAATTAAGAATAAATGTTTGTGCTTTGATATATGTAAATCCCTTACAGGTAACAATGTTATCAGAGAACTTGAATCTTTTGGAGAGAACATTTTAGCTGTCTATTAGTAATTGTGCTTTATGCTCTTCCTATCTTAGCACTGTGTTCCAGAACTCAAATAACACACTTCACAGTTATTTTTGCTTTTCTAAATTTTTCTTGCTTTAAAGGAATATGAAAGAGGTCTCCAGTTAAGCTGCTTTTAGCAATTTAGGGAGCTTAGGTCACTCTAAGTCTGTAAGGCTGACTGGTGTCTGTTGACATATATTAGAGAATACTTATCATAATCTCTTGCTCATATGGATCTTGAGCTACAAATACTGAGAAGGGATAAATGTACATTGTGTGTGTGTCAGGTAATCTGTGTGTTCATGACTTTCCAACTGCATTTTTTTGTAAGCCTCCCTGTGGAGTCTTCAAGTGTAAATGGGGAAATGGGTGGCAATTCTTGCCAGGAAAAATGTTTTCATATTCTCCAGGCTGAAAGAAGAATTATTATTGTGCTGTTGAGTGGAGTGAGTTTTTTATTCAACTTGGGCTTTTTCACAGGAGTGCATGGAAATAGTGTTTCTGCATGTTGTAAACTCCAGCTAACTGTGTAGTGAGTTGAATAGGTATCCATAGGTCACTTGAAGAGATTACACTGCCAGCTGGTATATTCAGAATTGGAGGAGAACTGTGATTACAATACTAGTTGGAGTTAATGCTCAGTTTCATTCTGGTATGTTGTTTTTCTTTAGGTTCTCTGTAACCTGATGTGAAGAGTTGGTTAACTTGCCTGTGACCTTTATCTATTTCAGATTTTACCTTGGGTTTTGTATCAGCTCTACTGAGTATCAGCTCCTTTTCTTCTTATGGGCATGACAAGTCTCTGTGGCCTGTAGCATTTTTAAGAGAAGCTTTGTTGCTTAATCTTCTCTTCTGTTATTCCAGAGTGGCTAGCCTCGAACTTTGCCCATGTGTTTATGTTCATGTCTACTCAGGGTATGGTTTTTGAGAATAGTATGAATATCTTAACGGGAATATGATTTTAGTTGCATCTGAAACGTACTATGACTTTTGATGGGTACACATGAATAAGAACAGTCAACATATCTCTTCCTGTAGCTCATCTGGTTATGTCTTCAGAAATAAAAATTTTGTAGAAATAGTATTTTGTTTTAGAACGTCTATGAAGTGCTTCAAGATTACCTAATGAAAAGATTCTCACACTGCCGTTATTAGGCATAATCTGGTATCTTCAGGTCAGATCTTAAATGAAGCCCATCACTTGTTTAAAGGGCCGTGGGGAGGAAAAGCTTGGAAAGATTGAAATGCACATCCTTCTAGTTTTATTGAGGAGCAAAATGAGTTTCCACTTGGAAAAGAAGCAAGTGTTTTCTATTTGTTGTGAGAGGAAAATGGGCAAGCTTTGATTTTTAGATTATTTGTTATTTTATTTTTTAGGTTTTTTTTTTTCTTCCCCCTCTGTAGAACAGCAGTTGATGTTTGGGTATGCTCAAAGTCATGCTGTGTTGTGCCTTACTCCTTTTGCTAATACATGGTAGAGTTTGGTATCTGTTTCACATGTAATTGTCTGGAAGTATTCTGAAGCGCAGTGTTTGCTTCTTTTAATCCTAACACCCATATAAATACATACTGAATTTGGTTCTGTTCAGTTTAAATTATGTGTAGGGGAACATTGCTTTTAAATGTAAACTTACCTCTTTATAAAGAATTGCAGGGTAGAATATATAGGAAAACTGAGTAAAGAATGTAGACCATGGGTTAATGGAATCTTTACTATTGGGAGAACTGAGACTCTTTTCCCACCTTAAATTCACAGGCCACTGCACAGTATAAGGATATAATTATATAAGCTGAATAATTTACATAGCTAAAAAGCCAAAACAAAACCACCCTAAGATGTGCAGTTTAATCAAAGAATTAGTGTTGACCTATACAAAGTTTAGACTGGCTTGATGTATAGTTGAAAGATCTCATTGTGAATGTTCATGTAAAGAAACTACCTTGCAGTTGAAGTTTATTAATAGTTGTCTTTTCAACATTGACAATTTCCTGTACTGAGAAATGGTGTTTGTTTTGAATGACATGAAAAGGAATTTTGGCTGCCCAAGTCCTTGGTGTAAAAGCTAAACCTTTCTTTTATGTGGAGAGGGCTCACTCCATAAAAAGAATCATAAAATCCTGTTATTTTACTGGGACATTTTAATGTTTCTAGATCCATGGTTATCTCCGTAAATAATAACCAGTTTTATTAAGCTGTTTTAGCACTATTTCTGAGCATGATCATGAAACCAAAGAGGGAGAGAGGTCTCTCAAAGTGGAATTGCTTGTTTTATTGTGCGCTGCGTAATGTGAAAGCTTATTTGCCGTGTAAATCAAAATTGTTTTAAGAAGTGGAGGGAAAAGGGAATTCTGCTGCATGCATCTGAAAGGCCGCCTGCCTTGTTCAGTGGCAGGGTTTAAATTGTCGATTGGAGTTTTGGATTCTCAAATGTCAGATGTGAGTCTGTCACAAATAATTTGGCAATATGTGCTTTGACCAACAGAACGTCGTAGTCTAGACTCTCCTCTTCTTTGCACTGCTATCCATAAATGGGAACCCCCATTTATGGATACCCCCACCAGCTGAAATGGTGTTTTACCATGGTGGGGTTCATGGGTCCCCATTAACCTTGCTGTGAATGAATAATACTGGACCTAAATTCTGTTAAAAGCTGTGCTTTTCACTCTACTTTGTGCTTGAGTAAGACTTGTGTGTTTACTGTTCCTAAGGGGAGCCTGAAATCTGTGTAATTCCATGTTCTTTAAGGTTCTCTTGTGTATTGTATTGGAAGTCCTGATATCTTGCACTTGAATCTCTTGCTACTGCAAGGATTTAATACATGGGCTACCTTTTGTCTTTTAATTTGGAAACCCAGAAATAGAAGAAAATATTGTCCCAAACCAAAAGTAATTAAAAACATTAAATGGGATTCAAATGTTCAAAAGAGTCACCTGTAGTATAGTATATGTGCTTCAGATAATCTAATTATGGGAGTAAAGGATGACTCTACAGCTGAGAGACCGATGTTGAAACAGCAGAGCATGTATGGAGGGTGCTCTTGGATTTATGGGTCAATGTGGTTGTGGTTCTTACATGTTCATGCGTGTCTTAGGTAAGCTTTTAACTTTGGAGTATCTCTTCAAAGCTCCTCTATTTGCCATATTACATTGGGGTGAATGACTGAAAGTTTGGTTTAGATAATGTTGCAGGTTCACTCTGAATCTTGAGGGGTTTTATTACTTTTATTGCCAAGCCATGTATTTTACATACAGTATTCCCACCTTCTTGTAGTTGATGGGGGAAAAGGCTTGGAAGGTCCTAGCATTCTTTTAGCTTTGCGTTGAGGAGCACGAGGCAGGTGCATCTTGTGATTTATGCCTTTGAGAACATGCAGCTTGGAGTTTTCAGAATGTCTTTGGAGGGTGTGGTTCAACAGCATCATCTTCCAAAAGCTGAGCTTTTGTTTTAGCAGTCTGGAGTTACTTCATGTAAAATGGATCTGAAAGAGGTTTTTTGGATTTTAGCTTGTCCCTGCAGGAAAGAAGCTGTCCTTTCTCCCTCCTGGAATATTAGTTACACCAACATAAGTATCAGTGTAACTGATCCCCTGTTGGAGCTGTAGTCTTCAGACACCGCCTAACTCTTCTGTAATTTGTGCAGTGGTTATGAAAGGTTAAGTCCTGGGAGGTAGTAGAGAAATGGGCCAAGCATGCCTTTACTCAATGGATTAGGAGGCTGCAGCATTTCCCTGTTGCATCATCTTTCACTTGTTTGTAGCCTAGTGTGAAATAGGAGCTTCTCCTCCCCTCAGACATGGTTCCTCACCAATCCATCTTCTGCTTCAGCATTTGTTACTGGTTACAGCATGTTAAAAGTCTTTGTCTCTTTTTTCTTTTATTCCTTTCCTGCTTTTCAGTGTTATTAATATCCCTGGTTTTGTTCTGGGATGTAACATGATTTTTGGGTTCAGGTGGTTATGAAGTTTGAAACTGTTGATTATGGGCATCTTTTGCAGCAGACAAAATTTACTTTGAAAGTTAAAAAGCTTTAAGAAAACCCCATAAACCAACTCTTTGACACTTAATCTATGTTGGCGAGGTAAGTTTTTCTCTTATCTGTTGCAAGATGTTTTTGCATGGGCTTGAATTGCTTTTATTTGTAAAAATGGCGCAGCTTTTCTATGCAGTGGTCTAGTTGCATGTATTCTGAGTATTGCGGATTTGGATATATTTAGCTTCTATTAGCCTAGTAAATTCACTTAGCATGTAAACTGGGGTGATTGAGTACAAAGAAATAGAAAATGTAAAGAGCCTGTAAGTTGAATTTCGTGCTGAAGGCATGTGTCTGTCCTCATTGAGTATTACTTGCTTAAACAAGTTTGAAGTTATAAGACTGAAGTGTTCATCACTTGGCAAAATAAATAAATATATATAATAGGAGGGGGAAGTACCTGTTCATGCTTGTTTAATGAGGGTGGCTTGGCCAGACTTATTCAGATATTCCCAAGCATTCCCTTTTAACATAGTGTGAAAAAGTACTTTACAGCTACTAGCCACAGAGTTAAACCTGACAGCTAGAGGCCAAGATGAATGATTAGAGTAGGGCAGGGCAGCGCCTCAGCTGCTGCTTGCTGCTTTTGCAAGCAGAAGTATCTTGTCACTGAAATGATCATGCATGACTGATCTTGTCCTGGCTCTGTTTCCTAAAGAATAGTATTACTCATGTGAGGATGAATTTTTTTAAACACATTAGAACGCAGTATTTGGGATTAAATCAGTTGGAATTTCTAAGCCTCATGGGAATTTCATATTAAATGAGAGCTGAGCCAGAATTGTGCTTATAGCTTGTGTGTGCAGCATGTGTAGAATTGATAGAAAGACACTTCTTTCTCTTCCCTTGCCCATGGAAACTGATGGTTCAATGTTGTTTACAACTTACATCATCTTGCTATAGCTTTTGTAGTAGCTGCTTAGCCCCTGTAATGGGGGTGGTACCAGGAAACATACTGAACTTGCTGAATTTTCTCAGCGTACCTTGCTGTAGTTTAAGGATTTGGCATTTTGGAGGAGCACTGTGTGTCTTGTATGGGATTCCAGAACATCTTGACCAGCTTTATGTGGGGTGGAAAAACTGAAATGAAATCTCTCTAGTGTCATATTAAAGATGGAGACTGGTTCTGTCCCATAGCTTGTCAAACTGGTAATGCAGGATTCTTCCTTTTTAATTAAGTACAACTGTATTCTCCTTTTGCCATAGTGGGTATGGGTGTGGGTAGGTTTCTTCACCGACATGGACTCCAAAAATGGAGATGCCTAAAGCTACAGCTAAGAAGTTGTGCTACTGCTTACTGTATTAGTTACTAATCAAAATAGACTAGGCTAGGGGTGCAGGAATGTGGTAATTTATATTGTGAAACCCTCAGAATTCACTGATTCAGAGTGTAACTGAGAGGCATTTGTGTTTTTAAACACCCCCCAAGTACTGTGAACTTATTTCTGTGTTAAGGTACAGTGCTCTTCTGGAATATTGGTAGTTGGACTGGTACAGTATTGAAAGGGATTACTCTGTTATTGACTGCTCTCAACAGTTTAGTTCTGCACAGAGCAGCCAGACAAATCCCAAGTTGAAAAGCCTGTTTTTCAAAGATGACTAAAGTTTTCCTGATACATATTTTAGCTGATCTTGTACATTTTCCCAAGCTGAACAATCTTGGTATGGTTTCAAATACTTTTGCTCCCTGTCTGCCCTTTCAGGGGATGTGTTCATGTACATCCAAGAGCAGCTGAGGTGGAACTCCTTTTGCATAACCACTGCAATGAAAAGATTCTAGCCAGGTGATGGAAGATCGTCTGCTATTGCATATGAATAGATGCTAAATTTATGGCAAGTCTGAAGAGTCCTTCTCTATTTCCTATGCTTGCTGCTAGATAGCTGTTACCTTCCAGCTATTGTCATGGTTCTGCTTTTGGACTTCCTTACTCAGAAGATTCACAGTGTTGCCTGAGGAAGGACAACACTTCAGAAGTATTTTGCAAAGACAAGAGAAGAAAATAGCTTAAAGCGAGAAACTGTTTCTAGTTCATTTCTTACTGTGTATTCTGTTAAGTTGCAGGGTTCAACCCCCCAGTAGAGTATTTGGAGAAAACCTTTAGGAGGAAATAAGTACTTTGGTATAGTTCACTGGTTGGGTATGTAATCTTTAGTACAGATCTGTAGCCTTAGAAGTAAGGCTGTGTTAAAGAGGCTTTTAAAGAGGTAAAACTGTGTTGTGTCCACTCTGGATTAACTGGGCTACTTGGTCTGGTAGAAGGTGTCCCTGCCTGTGGCAGGGGGGTAGAACTAGATGGGGCTTTAAGGTCCCTTCCAGCCCAAACCATTCTATGATTTTAAAGGATACCCTGTGTGATCCACTGTGCTTGGAACAAGCCTCAGATGCTGGCAATTAGTTAAAGTCTGATGAAAGGATTAAGAAATTACCTGGAAAAATGATGGATTCTTAATGCTTCAATGATCACAAGGCTTGCTGCCCTACAGGAAGATGCTTAGCAAACTACCAGTTGTTAGACTGAAAGAGGAATAACTGGATGAAAGTGACTTGGAACATGACATTGTTTAAATCTTTCCATGGACCTACAAATGAGTTGTACAATGCAGCTGTGGCTTAGTTTGTCTTCCAGCACATCACCAGCAAGTGGTCTTGTAGATATCATTTGTTGCAGCTGTTAATACAACACTGTGTTGTATGTAGGTCTGATTAATGGTGGAGCTTGGAAGATGCTCAGAGATTGCCATGTGTACGTTGCAGTGCAAAGTACAATAAATAAGCAGTGACTGTTGGTTTTCCAGTGATGCACAAAGATACATTTTTGCATGAGGCTTTGCCCCTAGTCCTGTATACGTAACAGCACTGTTTTATGGGGTTTAGAGGAAAATTAAATGCAAGAGTATAGGCGGTAATGATTGTGCTAGTCCGGGTGGTTTATACAGGCTGTAGTTAATGATTTGAGTGTTGGTCGCTCCTGCTTGCCTGTCTTCAACCTATGCTTTGCTCTGTGTACTGGGGTTAGCCGGCTCACTTTCCAAACTGTTCTGTAGCTTGTGTAAAGTTTGAGTATTGAGTAATGTGGTGAAAGGAAAACCTCTGATCCTTCAAGGATTGAGAGGCTGGGTCTAGCCATGTTTGAGGTTTGGGACTTTTACCCCCACCACTCAAAATAGGAAATTGTGCTCTCTGGAAATGTATTTTCTATTATTACTGCTTTCAAATGCAACACTGAGACAAAGAAATAGATACAAAAATACTTGCAAGCTTCTTAGTTTCTGGGCATGCTTTGGCATACTTTAGCATTGCAGTCCATGGCAAAAACCTTTCCTCTTCTGCTGGCTGAGAGGGGAATAAGAAAAAGAAAAGGGGAGGGCAACAAGTGATACCATTTTGTTTCTCTGAGCTGGAGACCAGGTTTGTCACTGCCTCATCAGGCTGCATCCTAAGCTTTGGGGTATTTTGTGTTTGCTTAAAGCTCTGGTTGCTAGAACTGAGAAGCGAGCCCTTATGGTTTTAGAGAACACCTATTAAAAATCGAGGACATTGCAAGGGTTAGGGCCTAGAGGGTAAATACTGCCAACCCTCTGTTTCACACTTTTCTCTTTCCTTTTTATCCCTACTCCCAGGAGTAAGTTGGTCAAACTGGCCACCATAATGACATTTCTACCTCCTGGGACACTAATGGTTCAGACAAACCTGTGGTGAAAATGGAATATGTCATTTCTGGGCTTTAAGCTACCTTTTTACCTGCTGATGGCGAGAAGCTGTGGACACAAGTTTGTGCTAGGGCAGATGATGGAGGAGGTGAGTTCTGTGCTGTTGTGGAACAGTGGCAGTCCAGACCCTAGATTCCCATCTCCTGTCTGGTCTTCAGGGGCTCTATGCTGGAGAAAGAAGAGGAGGAAGAGATTTTTGCTTTCACCATAGCCATGGCATAGGACTGGAGTAAATACCTACTGGATTTGGAGCTGTTTCCTACCACAGGTGGTCTTTCTTCTCTCATGACAGTGGCTACATGCACCAACATGGTGGCCTGCAAAGACACATGTACTGCATCTGAGAAACAGGGCTGTGCTGAGAAACAAGGGATGGGGTACCTGAGGTGCTCCACAGAGCCACTGCCTTGGTGGGTATGTGACTGGATAAAATTATCCTCTTGTAAATCACCCCTGAGGGGAGAAGAAGAGAAATGTGATGTGCCCTGGCTCTGAAAGGTCATTAGTGCAGCAAGCTCCCTCCTTGTACCGATTCCAGTGATGAACATGTTTGACTCGAGTTGTACAAAATCTGCTTTAAAAATTCATGTTTCGTTTTTCCTCCTGCCCCTGTTAGCTCTGTGTGCTGTTTGAAAAATGAGTCACCCCTCTCGACACTGCTTTAAATTCAAACAGCGGAAACACTGCTTTTGACCAGTGTTTTGTTGAGAGATTCCCCTGGCCTTGCCAGCTCTTTTGGGCAAACACCTTTTCTGCCTTGCCTTGCGAGTACATTTGTGTGTCCCATCAGAGAGTGCAAGGTAAAGGTTTTCAACCAATTCTTGTCAGAACGGTGGAGGCAAACTTCAGTTCAACGTGAAAGTCAGGCTGGGAAGGGACAGCTCAGGTGTGTGGAGTGTGACTTGTCCTGGGTGAGCCTGAACATGGCGCGGCTTCATGCTGTGCGTGCAGCAGAAGGTGTGTGATACAACACAGCTGAGGGTACCAGAGGGGCTGGGTATTTTGGCTGTTTTGGGGTATACTGTTGTTACTTGTAAATAGACATTAGTTTTGTATTCTAAACAATGACAGTTGGAGACAAAAGGACTGTCATATGAGTATCTGAGAGTTAGTGTAAAAAAGCTATGATCACACAAGGGAAAAAATACACTTTCTTACTCACCAGAACAGTCAGGAGTGGGAAGGGTTTATGTTGGTCGCAAGTACTGACAGACTTTACCATCTTGCCTGCAATAACACTAAGTCTGCATTTGCTTCTGGAAAATATTCTAGATGCATGGTATGGAGGCTAAATTTTAGCCAAGCTATTTCTTTCATGATGTAGCTGTTCTCTTTCTCATTTATGTCTTGAATAGGTGTTGATAAATGTTCCCATTTGCAGTAAAATTCAGAGGCAAAGAGGGTTTCATCTTAGTTTTGCAGTGACCATATGTGATCAGGAACTATTAATATTGATCATCACAATCTAATTCAAAGCAGAGAGCAAAACTTGGGATGTTAAAGCCTTGGGCAAAATTGTCAGAATTTACTGTTATGGGGAAATCCTGATGGTTAGCTGCTTAGATTAAAACCCCTGAGAGTTTTCCACAGGAAAGTTTTATTAAAGGCATGCCATGTTAAATATACCGCACTCCTTGCTCACATATATAGTTACATATATGTTTAAGTATCTGTAAAAACTAATTCCCTTGCCTGTGTTAAATGACATTTTAAATAATTTAAGGGGTGAAAAAATCTTTAAAATACCATAGAATTATTTGTATCAGTTATATTGCTTTTTTCTAACTTCTTATATTTTATTCAGCTCAACCAAATGCTTTTTCCTCCCCTAAAATCCCCAAAGCTAAAACCAGAAGGATTGGTCAGCTTCCTCAGAATAACTCATTCCTGTCACTGTGTCTGTGTGGAAACATTTTATCTGAGCATAACTGGTTTTGCACCATGGAAATGTTTAGCCCAGCTTGAGGAAACCAGTTTGGTGTTCTCAAATACCAGGTTGGTGCTGTGAGGTGGGGTTAAGGCCGCACTTGCTGCCTGGTTATGCACTCAGTTAGCCTGTGGGACAGGGACAGTGCAGGAGAGGGAGCACAAGTTCCCCTGCCATCACATCCAGGAGCATGGCAGTGCTCAGGCTTGGCTGTGGTGTGTGGTGATGAGTTTTGTCAGGGCAGTGCAAGCTGGAGCTGACACCGGCATGGAATGCCTGAACCCTGTAACCAAGACTGGGAGAGAACAGTAGAGCCCTTTTCTCACTTCCTGAGAGGACACCGTGTGTCCTGCAGGGCTTTGCCCACTCTGGGGACACAGGCAGGACCCTGTAAGCCTGTAAGGAACATTTACACACTGCTGTGCGCTTGGTGAGGTAGGTACAGTGAGCTGTACTGCAAGAATTGGAGGCGTGACTCCCACGGTTCAGGCAGGGGTGATCAGCTTCATTAAACATCATA
>JAVHNF010028568.1:18413-32896 GCA_034783455.1 Micropsitta finschii | reverse complement strand
CCCCCCGCGCCCGCCCGAGCCCCGCCCCGCGCCCGGCCCGGAGCCGGCGGTTCTCGGCGCGCGGCACCCGCCAGGACCCGCAGCTCCCGGGGCACCGGCAGGGTCCGGCCGCAGCGGTCGGTGCCGCCAGCGCTGCCCGGGCGCCGCGTTCCGGACAGTGCAAGCGCGGGCTCGTTGCCGCAGTGAAAACTGCGGACAGGTCGCTGGCGAGGTGCTCCCCGGCGGCACCGAACGGTGACAAACCCCTACAGACAGCCGGTAACTCCCCCCTCCTCACTCAAAGCAGCCCGGAACATGTCTGCTCGAGATGCTCCGTGGTGCAGCCGCTCAGGGCTCACCAGAGGAAAATGTCCGGGTTCAGGGGAGTATTTTGGGGCAATACTTGCAGAGCTGAGGTCATCAGCAGGAAAGCCACAAATCCCACCATGTGTCAAAGCTGAATTGACAAACGGCGACAAGACCAAAGTCACTCTGTGTGCGGCATTGTCAACACAGGGTGAAGGCCATCCATAGAGCAGACAGCAGAGGGTATTTGGGGAGAACAACCTGTTCTGTTCTTCAAGCTCACATCCAGGGAAAGGGATGAACAAACTGGGATAAAGCTGGATTTTCCCATATACTTTCCTACTCAGTGCATCTGCTTTTCCCACTCATCCTGGATCGCCTCATGTGCACTGAGGGAAAGGACAACATTCTCTCCCTGTGGCAGAAGTGACTGGATTGTTACAGTAGAAGAAACCCAAAGGTGTTACTGGTCAGAGCTGGCGTATCAGGGAGCTGTGCCCTCCCACAGTACTCACAGCACAGCCAGTATGCCCTGGAACAAAACGACTTCCATCAGTTCAAACACTGGCACTGACAATCCTCAAGAGTTCTGTCCTGGCAGAGTCGGTACTCCACAAAGAAAATCAATGCTTCGAGTCAGACAATGCCATTTACCATGAGGCTGTCAGAAAGCAGCTTATTTTAATTCAGACAGATTGCAAAATGTGTTGTTTTGACAAGATCAACAGGAGGTTTTTGAAATTCTTCCTGAGTAAAGATTAATTAACAGGAAGCAAAGCAAGAGCTGTGCTTATACACCTGTCACACAGGGAGCAGGCTGCTTCATTCCGGAGCCTAATGCTTACTCCAGTGATTGGCATTTCTGCTGGAATTAAACTGCTTTTTTTTTTCTGCTGTTGAAAAAAGAAATAACATTGGCACTATTGCCAAAGCCACTGAAAATAGCCAGAATGCAGGCAGCATAAATGCCTGGTATCTGAAGGAAATGGCAAACATTGTTCCCTCTTTCAAAGTCAGAGAGTTATTTGACTTCTTTAAGATTAAACAAAATGCAGTGTGAATTTTGGTTTTGTTTTTAACAGTTTCTCCCAGGCTGGAAGCCACTCAGGATGTAGTGATTCAACTGCCATAAAACACTAAAACCATCCTCGTAACACTGTCACCTTCCATCTCTTCCATCACGAGAACAGGATCCTTGTGTCCATTTCAAAGTGAACCGATTCATTTTCTCAAGTAATCAGCAGTGCCAAAAAACTGAAGTGCTAGAGCAATAAAGTCCAGTCTGAATCAGTGGACAAGTAGTGAATACTACAAGCACAACATAGAAGATAATGTTGGACCATGGAAGTTAAATGCTCTCCGTTCATTAAGGGTGAAATGGCTGACAAGAAACAGTCAGCTCTGCACCCCCGCAGCCCTGGCTTGCAACACTGCTGTGTCTGGGGAGCCGTGTGCTATTCATGTGCATGAGCCGAGTGCAGGATCATGCCTGTTCATAGACCCCATCACAGGTTACTGACATCTCTCCTCCATAAGAAGCAGCATCATGAACCCATTCAGAATGATCAGATTTATGGGCACTGGGACAGGAGCTACCAAGGAAGAGAGTTTTCTCTTCAAACGTACATCAATAAGGAATAAATATATTTTGTTCCAATATTTATGAGTGAATAATGGTGAGCAAAATGACTGGCTACACCAATACTTTTGTTTTCTTCCTTTCCTTGATTGACTGCTATTTTTAAATCTCAGACTGTGGATCTGTCCAACATATTGTTCCAAATACCTGCTTCTTTTCTCCTCAAGGTGTTGACTAGCCTAGAAGAAAGCTGTGTGTTATTAACACCTATCTGATATTAGATCTCATTCTTGCTACTCTATGAAAAAAATCTTTTAAAGTGTCATTTTCAAATTAACCCTTGGTGAGAACCTAGAACTATTTAATGTACTGTCTCCTTTCTTACACAACCCTTGATTTTCAGTAACATAAGTTCTAATACCTTTATTACACCTTGAAATTCCTTTACTCAAACCAAGTGCATCACCTAGAAGCAATCACATATACTGCAAGTAGAAAAAGGTCCTGCTGGAGATGGCTTGATGAGCAGACTGCAGGTTAGGCTATACAAAGTGTATGAGAATTCAGTTTACTGGGTCATTCTACAGCTTAGCAAGCATGTAAATTGGGCAGTATTCACCAGGCACATAAAGATTCGGAGTTACACCTCGATTTTATGATGTACACGTTACTGTGAACTCACTGGACTGGCAGTCTGGAAGATGCCAGCATTTTAACAGTTAACAACACACCAACACAGCAAGGAGGATGTAGATCATGCTCTTAATAGCCCAGTCCCTTGGCAAATCCATGAAGCATAATAAAATCAAATCCTTTTATTTCTGAATTTATTAAAGCAGCTTTCAATTAATTACAATGATTCTGTGTCTATTGCTTTGTCTGCCTCAAACTAGCACGCTGAACACAAACACGGCACCTTGCAACGGGTTAAAATCAGGTACAGCACGTTCCATCTGAGCTACTGCAGCCCCAAGCAAGTGTGCACTATGAAAGGGTTTCAGCAAGTTCTCCTAAATCTGGGAGAAGGGAACCCCCTTGACGTGCAGTAGTTGGGGTGCTGCAGTTCTAATCACTGCTCTAGATCACCAGAAACCAGCAATGCTAACTCATCACTCCATGTTAGCTTACGGCAAGTTCTCTGCAATTTGCAACCAGAATTTACTTCCAGCCTCCACACTAAGGGTGCTTTGGGCACGCAATCTACTGTGCTTGTTTCTCATACTGGAAGAGAGAAGTACAAAGTTCAACCTAAGGGGCTGGGGTAATGCAGCATTATCACAGTACATACACCAGGGAGAGAACACAGCAAAGGGCAAGAATACAGTAGGCAAGGAAAGCAATTCAAGGTCCTGTGAAGTTTTTTGCATGTTCTGATGGTCTTCTGGACCATCCAACCTTTTGTTCCTACTGCATTTTGCTACTATAGCATTTCACCCTGGTCTCCTCATAATAAAGATTGAGTGTTCTATGCTGTGTAGCAGTAGCATAGATTATTTTCATGATCAGGTTATCTGGGGTTCACATCTCAGCAGCTGACTCTTTTGAAAAGACTGAGACTCACTTCAGAGAATACTTTGTTTAGTCAAGCAGAAAAAGCGTTTTCACAGGGATATAATCCAGGCTGAAAAACCAAGGAGGGGGCTTTCAAAAATGAGGATATACTTATTGGAAAATACCACTTCTGACAGGAGAAGCAGCTAACAAAAACTGGTTGCTAAGACTAATGAGAGAGATGTAGCACAATTTAGTTCAAAGAAATGCAGAAATGAAATGAACTGAAGGTAAAAGAACCTAAAGCACTTATTCCTGGCAACTGGACTCATGAAGACAGAGGGGCAAGGGAGGGAGGCATCGCACAGGCCAAATGAGCTGAGGGCTGTAGGTGCCTGTCACAAATCACAGATTATTCTGTGGTACCAAGAAATGATCAAATAGGTTGATACAAGATTAGGGCTGATCTTGTTGCAGTGGAGTCCCCTCTAAAGTACTGATACCTGAGCTAGGCTTAGGGAATAGACTTTTGCACAGGTACCTCTTGCCCATGCTCACAGAGAGTGCAGGAAACGGTGCTGCATGTTTCACTCCTGTGATTCCGTGTCTTTCAGGCACTCACTTGTAAATATTTTCTCCAGAAAGCAAATCCAGCTTGCGGTGGTATTTGCCTAACACCAGGGGGCTGGAACTAGCTGACCTTCAGAGGTCCCTTCCACCCCAAACCAGTCTCTGATTCTATGGGTCTGTAACACCGGTCACTGACAAGCAGAAACACAGGAGGCAGCAGGTTTTCCCGCCAAAGGTTTGTCTACAATAAAGAGATGGGCAAACTAGGAATGTGTATGGAAAATAAACCCACCAAACCCACTCATCTTTGGAGGCCTTGCTAATGCATGTCTGTATTGTCTACCTTATTTGGGGCTTTTGCCCTAAAATTAGGCAGTTCTTTTTTAATTAATGGCCCAACTCTTCTGATAAAACTTCATCCATTTCACACCCTTTGGGAAATACCTGGTGAAAACAGCATCATTCCCTATGCCACTCTTTGGTATTCCAAAAGAGAGCCCCACTCCACACCTTGTAGAAGAAAAAAAAAAAAGGGCAGGGGTTAGGTGGGCCAGGGAATGGCATACTGGCCCATTTCACCATCTTCCACAGCACAGCAGGAGAGTCTCTCTTGGACCATAATTGTGAAATAAAATACAGAAAACGTGCAAGGAAACAAGCACTGTCATAGAGTGAGAAACAGTGAAGGCCTTGATGCCTTGTAGGCCCAGTTCTGCAAGAGCTAAAACATTTGTGCATTACCAACACTGTTTTGGTCACAAATCTAAAACAAGGCATTGTACAGTCTGCTGTGAAGAGCATCAACTCCATCCCCATCAAGCCCAGTACACTCCACGTCCAACACTTCAACAAGGAAGATGCATGTAGAACATGTAAGTACTTCCCAGGTCCACACAAGGAACTAGAAGGAATTCTGCCCACACAAGGGCAAGTTTAATGTTAACAGAATAACCAAACTCATCTGCAGCAGGGACAAACAGTGGCAAAACACAGAGAAGCAAGCAGCTGAACTGACATGAGAGGGCACTCTGATTCGCCATGGGAAAGCACCCATGTCAAGATTCTAAAATACTCAGAAATGAATATGAGGGACAAAACCTTCTCTATTTGCAAGGGAAGAGCTAATTACATAGAGCACCCTGTAAGACAGAGACGCGGAACTTCCAGATCAAGCCTAAGGATGAAAGTTTCAGTCACAAATAGAAGTTTTCTGGCTAGTGACTGTATTCATCGAGAGAACCATTATTTAAATGTAATGCTGTACCTGTGAAATATTTATGTGATAGTCTCAGCAAAACGTGTATTTCTGTAGTTCACTGGATAGAAAATACATCCTAAATTTTAACTCTGTCTTACCAAGGAAGGTGCTTGCTTTTGCACTGTGTTATTGGCTTAAGAAGCTTCAGCCCCTTCATTACATGACTCCAAGCAGAAAACATCGTGTTTGGGAGCTGCTTCTCATTATGACTTCCCCCTCCCTTTTTCCGTAGGAAGCACAATTACTGCTGCTATGGAAACAAGTGTAATTCAGTCAAGATGTGGGTCAAAGCAATACTTGGGAGGCAAAGAATCATATTTGCTGTCTGTCCTCTCCTGGAGAAGGGTTTTCTCCCAGTCTTCTCTTGCTGACACCCATCACCATCTGCTGTCTCAAGTAAGAAATCCAGAGCGCCTCACGTGCAATGATGCAGCACTCAGGTGACACCAGGACAAGCAGGGAACTGGTCTGCTCCTTGCAAGGCCGGTGACTGCAGGGCACAGGCCACAGCAGAGCCGCACATAGAGGGACCGGCCCCTGAGGGACAGGTGGTCACCTCTGCAGATCCTAAAGGAATGTAGCTTGAGGCTGAGGGGGGAAACCTCCTCCTGCCTCAGAGCATGGAAAGTGTACATTGTTTTCAGGGCATGTTATTTATTGTTCATTAATGTGGAACTCACTGTGCCACAGGCCCCAGCCAAATCTTCAGGAATAGCATTTTCCCAAAGAATCCACAATACAGCACAGAGATCTAAGCAGAGACGTTAAGGGAAGTGTGATTATCTGGGCATGCTGGAAATGAGGAGGAGGAGGAAGGAGAGGGAGAGAAAGAGCACACATGGCAAAGGGAGCAGAATGTCTGAGAAGGAAAAAAAAAGGACGTGCACAGGGAGGGACTACGGGTCTGCATGTGCTCCTGCGTGTGGTATCTGCTCTTGTCCCTGAGCTCCATGGCTCTCCACAGCCCCTTAACCCACCCCATTGAGCAGCAGCACTGGTGGACTCCAAAAAGCTGGCAGCAATGCTGTGGAACCATGTGCAACGATTAGACCAGGGAATACACAGCGAGCACTGTCAGTCGGAGAGGGGAAGGGAACATCATGAATGGGGGAATTAGAAATAAATATTTTCACTGTAAGTATCAGAATTCAAAGGCAACCGCAGTTTCATTCCAAGTCACAATATTTACAATATTCCCTCACGTTCCCAAGAAACATTTCCAAATACTGCAGGTCTTTGAGGAAACTCCCATTTCACATGCCAGCGATTTCAGAGAGGACGCTGTTGTTCATACATTCACCTCTCTCCCTGCTCCTGCCTGTTGCCAAGCAACTCCAGCCTGTCTGAGGACCTGCCTCCCAACCACCAGCAGCTCAAACTATTACCCTGTACTGAAAAACACAAATTTAAGAATGAAAACAGACACGGCTAAACCAGAAAACATACTTCCCTTTAGTGCTTGGATCATTTTGTGGAGACCTTGGAGGCTGAAGCTTGTCTGTAGGCAACAAACCACAGAATCCCAGGAGGACTGAGGTGGAAAGGGACTTCTCTGGAGATCACCTGCTCCGCCAGGGCCACGCTCAGCTGGCTTCCAGGACCATGTCCCTGGGCAACCTGTGCAGGTGCTCAGTCACACCTGCAGCAAGAAAGTGCTTCTTGATGTTCAGAGGTGCCAGTGTGTGCTCATGGCCTCCGGTCCTGCGCTGGGCACCACTGAGAAGAGCCTGGCTCATTCCTTTTTGCACCCTCCCTGCAGGTATTTGTCTATTACCAAAACTAGCAAGTGTTAAAAGTACTTCAAAAAAATCTGCCAGGCAGTTTCTGAAGTGCTAGAAAACATCAGGAGGCCACCATCAAATTAAACAACAGGTTGTTTTCCAGGATGAATGAAGCACGGCTTCCCCCCCTCTGGTGTGCGTACATCTATATATCTGTAGTGTTATCCCACACTACTCTAATTATTACTCAGAAGCCAGAATGGACTCTCCAGCAGGCACAGCAGGCTTGAAGAAGCTCTTACTATCCCGAAATGGGAGACTCACACTAATTTAGTGGAGAAGGCTATATAAATTAAACCTTTTTCTAGATACACTTAAAATGTTATCAGGTTCCTGCAAATTCATAAACATCAAAATACTGCTTTTATTCCCCAAGATCCAGATGAGCCCCGCTGACTGCTCCTCATACTACACATTGAACATATCCGTGCAAATTCCTCCCAAGGAATCCAGTTGCAATTTAAATTTTCTGGATGCAGACAGTAGTATTAAAACAATCTCACTCTTCTCAGTATGATGCTGCTGGGACTAAAGGGCTGAGACAATCATTTGCTGGAAAAGGCGATGATTTAAAAGATTGGTTTGTGTTGAAATGAAGGAATTCTGTGTCTGACTATGAAGTAACACCAAGCAGGAAAGTAGGCAGATGAGGTACCTTTAAAGAAACACCAGCCCTGTGGAAACAGATCCATCAATATACTAGAAGTATCAGAACAACCTCTGAAGTCCTGGTAGCATTCTAAATGTGGCAGCTTTCATCTACAGTTCGGAATCACACTCTCACACAAGACCGGGCTCCAAAAGAGGTGACTCCAGACACTCTGGAAAATAACATGAAGAAACTGAAAGTAAAATACATTAAATGTGTCCATCAGCCAGTGTATCATCCCAAATACTGAATCCTGGCATGTTGCTAAGGAAGATCCAGGTAGTTACACAAAACGAAGAAACACTACAAAACAGAAAACATTATGCTCACTTATCAGTGTCTCAGAATAGGAGCAGCTTTAAAAAAGTTTATGAAGCGTGAAAAGCCAGGGAAGACAAGCAAGGGAGAATTTAAAGAGACTCATCACAGGAAGAGAGGTGAGGGAGAAAGACAAAACGTGTTCATTAACTTCATGCAAGAAATGCAACGAGCTGCATAGTGGGATGAATCGCCTCATTTGCCAAGAGCCCCAAGAAGCTGCGTGGTGCCAAGTGGTGGAGACTTTCCTTTGGGACAGTCCATCAGAACTCTGTAGTGCTTAACAAAACAGAAAAAACAGAAACTGCTTTAACAATTACCTTCGCTGGAGCTCACAGGTTTCTTTGGGAGACAAAATGGGGGAGGTAGTTACTGAGCTTTGTGACATACTCTGCGAATGAAATTTGTCCTGCTTTTCAGGGCACAGAACGTACTTTCTAAAAGTAAGGAAATGCGAGGCTTTATTTAAAATTCTGGTTTAGTTTCCTCTGAAAGTGCTACACAATAAAACTATTGTATTGTAAGAGATCTGGTTTGTCTATTCAGAATTTCTCTTCCACACGATACAAATGCAGGTACGTTACACCAGCTACCCTACTCCTGAGCCGTGAGATACTCCACAGTGATCCTGTAGCCATCAGAAATGGCACTTAAGAGTTCTCCACGGAGTCTTCTCTTACTGATTTACAATGATAGACAGTTCTACTGCCGAACTTTCTTGTAAAATGTGGAACAGGAATTTCGCTTGTATCTGTTCGCATATTCAGCTGGGACTGTATGAATAAGAGATGTGACACAATTCATCCATATGCAGTCTCCTTTTCCCCAACCCACAGCGTACTGAAGCCTTACAGCAGCACTTTCCATTGTTACAGCGTTACGAGACAGAAGAAAGGAATAAACTGAACTTCTGTACAATTACAAATCGTCCACAGATACACAACCAACGAGGTCTCAAAAAAAAAATAAAAATCAGATAAATCTTCAGCAAGATGTTCAAAGAGCAGCTCTTTCTTTAGGCTACAGTTAATGTGAAAAGTAACCTGTCATTGCCATGTCAGAGATAACCGCTCTAAAAGCAGGAAACAAACTTGAGGTGCTATAAAACTGTACAGCATCCCTGAAATCACTGCAGCAGGAACCATCTGGTCTCACTGAGGAGTTGCATCTAAGATTCTTAGAATAGAATAGCTCCAGTTGAAAGAGACCTACAAGCAATCACCCAGTCCCAACTCGCTGCTGCAGCAGCGTATGCACTGTCCTCATTACTGACACGGCTGCCAGCCCAGATCCTTCCACAGTCTGTCCATGCCTAAATGAGGTGCAGCAAACCCCCAACTCTCACAGCCAGTTCTTCCAAGAGTGGGTGTATCTACCCTATAAGCAGACGCAAACATAGTCTAATACACTTCAGCACCATGATGAAGAGATTCTGATGCAGTTTTATTTAGCTTCACTACCACAGACACTGAGTTTAGGAGAGCTCATCAAAATAAGAACTTAAGAACCTGGCAGTGACCAAGGCAAGTCTCAGTTGGCTTTGCTCCACCATGGAGAGGCCAGCATGCTGCTATATCACAAAACACTTACTCAGAACCTCACTTGCAATGACATTTTTCAGCACAAAGCATAAAGTTGTGAGTGCATTTAAGAATAACTAGGACAGCTGCTGGATCCAGCCTAAAAATACACAAGACCGTAGCTGCTTCATTTAACTTTGTATGATCAAGCATCCAACACCGAAAGAGGATAAGGCTTAGTGAGGTACTAAACTTCTTCCACTGCAGGGAGAAACAGAAAAGAACCAACCATGCAGCAGTTTCCACCCAAGCCTGAGAGGAAAGGTGGCTATTTGTAAGAACCAAAAATAAGAAAATATTCAATCTGCATCTACGTAAAAGTGATTCCTGATGATGAAAGATTAATTTTAAATACTTTTTAAAGAAAAAATTAATCCAGTTAAAAGATTATGTAAACAGAAGTTTATTCTAAAATCTGGTTTTGAAATTATCCTCTTTTCTTATTCAAGATTTATTACAAAGGGTGATCCCACAGCAGACGAGTCACCTGTACTCATTTTACCTTTCTTTCTCTCCAGCTCAGATCTTACCAGGAAGAAAACTCCTTTCTGATGCCACTTGTTAGAAGTTTGTGCTTTGGAGACTGAAGTCTGGGAGCATTTATCATGTCCATCCAAACACAGTGATATTTACAGGGCTATGCTCTCCCTTATTAAAATGACACTGAACATGATTTGCCTTCTCTGCTACCACGCTTGAGAAGCACAAAGGCATGCTGCTGATACTGCATACTGCTGGTTATTACAGGCATGGCAGAAACACTTCAGCATCCCCAGCAGAAAGAAGTGAATCCCTTTTGGGATGCACAGTCCCAAAACTCAGCAGAAGAACAAGTTCTACTCTATTAGTATGAATCTTCCAGCAAGTCACAGACTTCGCATTTCTCTGAGCAGCAATCAGAGTACATCTTGACCAGACCTTTCAAAACCGGCACAGATTCCAGAGCAGCAGTTTACCGGGGTAGCTATTAAAGAAGACTTTTCCATAGTCCTGTATACAGACCAGCAAGATTACAATACCATTAGATAGCAATAAATCCTTTTATCAGGACAAATCATCAGTAAACATAACAAAGAGCACAAATACACAAAACAGAAAATATCTCTGAAGCTTGAAATGCTGTCCCATTTGGATAAGGAATTCCTGACTTTCTGAAGGCCTTCTCCTGTTCCTGCCTTAAAGCAGCTCCCCTCCTCCCTTAATGTCCCAGAGCCTGTGCAAATAGGAGAAGCAAAGCTAAATCTAACTCTCTCTATACCAACGAGCAGGTAACATATACTGTACTGAACACACACACACACACACACACACACACACACACACACACAAATCTTAGTTGACCTCAAAATCTGGAATGAAATTGTATTTTCACCAGGAAGCATGGAAAAACATAAACCCACCTTTAGTTTTATTGCTTGTGAAGCACTGTTGGGTAAGAGATTCAAATACTCCCTGGAAGCACGTTAAATCTGCAGGGTAAGCTGTGCATCACTGAAGAGAGCAGTGCCTGGAAGCAGAGGCCTCTGCTGTAATGATAGGGTGACCATTCATTACAAGTAGTAAAAGAAAAGCAGAAACCGGAGCGAATGGATTCCTTTGATTCTCATCTGCTGCAAATAATTCATACTGCGAAGCTCTAGATACGCTTTCTGGATAAAACAGGAGCTTCTCAGAGCTCATCTCTGAACAAGAGGAAAATGCTGAATCAGGCCTTCCACACAGACTGCTCCAAGCACAGAAACCTGGGGTTTAGGAGTTAGGAACCCCATAGAGTGTATCTGTACTCAGCAGATACCGGGCTGAGACCAGGCTCAGCACAGGACATTCTTATATTTCTCAGTATCCTCCCAAAGCTGGTTTTTCCATCTGTGGAGCGTTTCCAGCACACATCTGGCAGCGCACTGCAGTGTGAACAGCATTTACTCGCTCTCCGGCCATGTGTTATGCATCCAGTGACATCATGCGCTCTTCAGCTTGCCAAAGCTCCATCTCTACTGTACAGACCACCAAAACAGAGCCTCAGAATCCCCAGGGGAAAAGAGGGCTAACTTCCAACCCAAAAGGTTTTCCCCTTGCAAAAGCTATTTAATGCTTCATCTGCTGTGCCGTGCTCTCTCCTACTCACACCCATTCTACTTCCCATCTACTTGAAAACAGTTTTCAAATAATTCCTAATTTTATCCCTCCTGTAAACATTTTCTCTGTGCACAAAGCTGTGACTTCCCAGAAGAGAACATGCCTTTTTCCTTCTATTCACATTGGGCTTTAACTCTTTGATGACCTAAAAACTGGAAAATCTGTATTTCTCCCCAAAACATATCTGTTTTTCCTTGCTCTGGGTAATAGCAGGCGATGCAGCACAGACTCATTGCTCTCTGGAGGTGAAATCAATGGCTCAGTCGGTGCGATACACATTACTTATCACTGTCTCACCAGCAAGGAAGCTCTCTAGCACACTTAAGAAAATAGGCTTTACCTTGTAGAGCAAATCAGAAGAAAAGTAATTCTGTTCTCTGGAAAATGTTTGTGTTCAGCCATAACTACATCTTTCAAAACCTTTTAAAGAAAGGCAGACACATGGCAGGACAAAAGGCTCATGATCTACACACTCATCTATGATGTGGAAAGCCCTGAGCTCAAACCGCTGCAGGGTTAGACCAACCCTTTGCAACACACTCCTCCAGCTCCTGGCAATCTCTTATTTATGAGACTCCTAAGAGAGATTTGGACAATGATGCATCATGCTCTACAACACTCATGAATTTATCTAATCAGTAGTGGGACCCAAATACACAGGCTTCTGCACCATCCTGTGTTAGCTTATCCCACCATGCAACTAAGTTGTGTATGGAAAAAAGACTGTATTTTCCACACATGCAACCCAAAAGCTAATTACAGCACTGAGATTCAGCATTACACTATGTGTCATGTGTGGGTAATCTAAAGAGACATTTTCTTTCATTCCCTGGTTAAGCTACCCGGACTTTGAACCCTCACTGCCTGCTTCCTCCAGCTAGCTGCCCTCCAGTTTCTGACTTTGAGTAGGTAACCATAAAAATGCCTAGAATGTTATGACAGAATTAGATTTAATTTGGTTTAACTGTGCATGACATCTTCTTTGTGAAGTTTGTACTTTTTTATAGGTGAGACTAAGATCACTTGAAGGACTTCTAAAGCCAACAATTCATAGCTCTTTGGCCCATACCTTTCCTCTGGTTTACTTCGTATCATTTTCACACACACTGAAGGCTACCAAGCACACGCAGACACCATAGACAGATGGACAGCACGCATACACGGACACCACAGACACACGGTCACTTTTGTGGGGAAACAAACACACTGTACAAAGAGAATCCCCGTTGTAGATAAAGTAAAAGACCTTAGAAATACCAGATTTAAAAGACACTGACACAAGGAAGATATCCTAAGGGTCAACCTTGAACTCCTAGACTTATAGGGTTGATTTGTTTTAGCAACACTTCAGGGAATTCTGAGTATTTCTGGTCTTCCCTCACTTGTACCAGCAATTCAAGGAAACAAGTATTTTGTGTCAGAGGAGTGGAGTTTGTTTCCTGAATTTGAGTTCTGTATTTGTTTTCATGGACAGAGCCTTTATAGAACATTTAAAGAAAAGTTATCCTGTAATCTTGGAGATGGAGTACCAATGTGTTTAATTAGAATGCAGTGCAGCAACCCTAGATTGAGACATAGCCCAACATGATCCATCACCCTGTTGAAATGAATGCATCAGAACGGAGGGCACTAACAAGGCCGCCATCTAACAGCCGTGGCCACCGGCGCTTCTCTGCATGCCTGAAGAGATATTCTCCTTCTCCATATGCTTCTCTGTCCCAGCCACAGCTGTGGACAGTGCAGGTACCAGTCAACAGATGATAAACCTAATTCATCATCTTCTCTATTAGCAATTACCCTTGTTCACTTCAAAATCAAGGTCAGTGTTACTTAGCATATTTATCTTTCAGAATAGCATCAATGTTCCGAGTACTAATGGCTATTCAGAATCAACTAGTAGTTACATAAAACCTGGAATCTTCACAGGATTCTTATTTCCCAGCTGTTTATAATCACATCAAATCAAACTAATTAAAAAATTATCTCAACTAATCCTTTGAAATGCATCAGCCAGTTCCCCCACTTCATCACAGTTATAACGATAACAAAAACCTAGAGGTGAAAATGTATTTCCTTGATTTTTACATTTCAAAACATCTTGAAGAAATATTTGACTATAAAAGGTGTCTGAAGCATATCTGGAAAGCAGACTGCAGGTTAACCTACAGCTGCCTGAAGTTTATTGGCAGATTCGTGAAAGCTGTCACTTGCTGTAGTTTTAGGATGCTCCTAACAAGAATTTAGCCACAAAATGTGAGGCACCAGAACGCATGGCCCATATGCTCCCCATTAGTGCAGCAACTGCATTCTGAATGCAGAGGTCTCAGCCACCTCCCAAGTCAGGCTCTGAAAGGAAAACTCTTTCAGTTATAACATCTCCACATCTTAGGCAGACTAGCTTGTTTCCAAACCTCCTGCAAAGCATCTATATTACACATTTGCTTTTGGTAGTGTATGTCTGGACTTGATGGTCTTTAAAGATGCCTTGCACTCCAAGCCAGTCTATCATTCTACATCACAATTAAGTGCGGGATATAGACTTGAAGTTTGCAGAGAATTGAGTTTTGCATTGAAGTGAATGATAGAAATTTCCTAATAGTCTTCCAATGGTTCCCAGTATTTAATATGCCTGCAACATGTGGTAGAGGCCTCCTTGCTGGCTATTAAACTTGCTATGCGTGCAGTATAGGCACTACTGGAATGTAAATAGCTCTCACATGGTTATTTCTGATATAGGCCTGTCTATACCACTTATTATTATTCTTCCCTGTGAGGGTGCTGAGGCGCTGGCACAGGGTGCCCAGAGAAGCTGTGGCTGCCCCATCCCTGGCAGTGT
>JAVHNF010028561.1:0-10354 GCA_034783455.1 Micropsitta finschii | reverse complement strand
CCATATTTGTTATCAAGTGACCACAGCACATAGATGGATCACACCCAAAATAAAACATGCAGTCACCCAGGGTAGAAAGAAACTTAACAGTTCTAGCCTCAGGAAATACAGGGCTCTAATATATGTCTTCCTGAGTCAGGATTTAATCTGTGATAGCTGTGAATTTTTTATCTTATCGGGGATGCAAAATGTTGGGAACAGTGTTATAGCCACAGAGCTCTTAATTTATTTCAGGGGTCTTTTTGACGTTGCACAAGTTGAATTACAAAGCACATGTAAAAGTTTATCTGCTGCAGATGAGCTGGAATGCTAATGTTATATATAGGTATGATGGGTTACATCTCATTAGGAAGACATTCTTGTCTATTTAAATATTGAGTACCCAGGCACATCTGTTTGCTTGTACTTCCTCTGCCAAGGGACTCTATAAATAAGATTTCCAAATCTCTGGTGTATCATTTAGGAATCTTAGTTCTTTGAAAAACAAATAGTAGATGAATAATAATAGTGTTTGGCAGCTGAATGCCAATTGCTTTTAATATGCTAAGATATTTACAGTAAAACTGTACCTTGTGGGTCAGATCCTGCTGACCACTGGTTATGATGGTTATGCTTTGAGGGCTTCTGGTTTGACTTGTAGCTTATGAAGTAAAAATTAATGTTCTGTCTTTGGAAGAAAAGATGTAAGCATTTAGTCTTCACTTTTTTGGGCACCTATTGATTTTTCTTTGTGATATATTCTTAACTTTGGCACAATTGCCAGAGTAGATGGACAGAACAGTAAAATGATGATACATGAGGATATAGAGAAACTGAATTTGAGTGGTTTTATAAATGTGCTTTTTTTCTCTCTTTATATGGCAAAAATCTGGTGACCTCACTGTGAGGAGACAGTAAAGTAGCACCGACTAGCAGTCTTTCTACTTCCTTAACACTGTGATATATGAGTATCAGTACATTGCTAGGTTTTAGATAGGTCACTGAACTTCTTTGACTGGCATAAAAGTCTGTTCTTAGAAAATGTGGTAAATGTTTGCAGGACTATGAAGCCATGTAATGGTAATGTAGTTTCTGAAAGAATAAGTGACCTTTCATGTTTTTATAAGGAGGAAAAGAGGAGGATGAAGGAAGAAATTGAAAGGAGAAGGGCTGAAGCTGCCGAGAAACGTCAAAAAATGCCAGAAGATGGTGTATCTGAAGACAAGAAGCCATTTAAATGTTTCAGTCCTAAAGGTTCATCTCTCAAGGTAAGCTCCCTGCTAATTTCTATGCAGTACATAAAAGGTAATGGGGGTTGCAGTCCAAACCAACAGCCAAAAATCAAAGCAGTGTGGAAATACTTGAAATCTGACCTGAGACAATGCTCTGAAATAAAGCTTAGCCTGAAATATTTTGTTGAAAGACTCCGGTCATGGGGATGATTGAAAATTAGAGATCCTTTGTAAAAACAGAATCTAGACTGTTTACCTGTTCTTGTTGATGAAAAATGTCCAAAAAAGGACCTTCACCTTCAAGATAAAATCGTTTTGGAAACTTAGAGCTGTATTACTGTGTTAATTTTCAATGTTAATTTATTATAGGAGTACTTTGTGAGCCGGAGTAGATAAAGATCACAAATGTTCTCACTCTCCTTCCACATCCATAATTACTTTCTTCCTTGCCAGCTTACTTTTTCTTTAAATGTATGCAGCCTAATCATCATTAATTGAAACTGCCTCATGTGGGAGTTCTAGTTTATGTCTAATTCTTCTAAAAATAACATCTAGAAGTACTGGGCTGGATTTCATTTTCTTACATAACAGGAAAAAAACCCAAAAACTTCTATTGCTGCATGAATTTCTAAGTGGTCTTCTGTGACCTGTATTATATTGAAAGTCAGATAAATCAATTAAATGGCCTTTCAGCATGGATGAGGAATCCTGGCCCCACTGAAATTAGTGGGAACTTTGTTTTGGTATTCAGTCCACTTGCCTTTTCAGCTCAGGCTCTAACTACAGATCTATTAATTGTTTTCGACTATTTTTCCTTTTCTCATTTTGTGTCATTAATCATTAAAGAATCCAAAGTGTTTGTCAAAAAAAAGGCCCCTTAGTGGGCACGAGGAGAAAAAGGAATCAGGCAGGAGGCTGTCAGATAGGACCTCGTTGAACCATGAAGTGGATCTCCATGGGATTAAGCACTTTATTTGCTGAGTGACAGACTGCATTTGGTCAAAATCACATTTCTGGTCACAGTGAGCTACACTTCGAACCAATCTGGAGCTTCAGCCCTATGCTGCTTTGCCTCCAGTTCTAGCAAATGCAGTCAGAGTCCAAATGCTTTTGATTGGAGCTTGCCTTTGAGTTCTCAGATACGTTTGAACCTGAAGTACAATGACAAAATGCATATAGCTCTAAATGAATATTGCCAAGCTTTATAACATGCTCCTATTAGATAATAGGAGCAAATGGTCTTACCATTTTGGTTGCAAAAGATCATATCAATAACAGACACTATAAATGTACAGCTTTTTCCCAGCCCTCCTGGGAGGGCTTTGTTTTCTTCTTTCTGTTCATTTATGCCATGAACATTTAGATGCCATTTATGACATATATTTGGAGCTCTGGTTCACAGATGACTCAGAAGAAAGGAAATTATACTTGAACACACGTAATATATAAATCATAATTTTGGGGAGAGTGGGAAAAACACTGGATTTGGCAGGAGGTTAATAGCTTTCAGAAAATTTTTGGACCAGTGCTATACTATTCTACTAAGTGTATTTTAGAGGAAAGCTGGCATTTTCCATATGTCTTTAAGCATCCAAGGTTCATTTTTTTTTTTTTTATGGTGATAACTGATGCTGGTTTTTATTGCTTTTTAGGTGGAAGTTTTTTGTTGCAAAAACTGATACATGCAACTGTACACATTTTTTCTGTTTCTCTCTCTGGGAAATTGGTCACACTGTATGTATTTCAGTCCAGTGTCTGTGGGTGGCCATAATAGATATGTAATGGTGTTGAACTTCATACCCTAAACTGTTTCTTGGCCTTCTGTGATCAGTAGCTCAGGAGAGAATAATACCGTTTTAATAACCTAATGTCAAATTTAATGTCAAACTTCAGTTTTTACAAGACAGGATATTTCATTATCTTTCATATGGACAGACTTCTCAGGCTGGTCTAACCTGGTTGGGGCACAGCTTTCTCATTGTCTGTTATGCACTTCCCAAGTTATCTTTTGACTTGTAAAGCATCTGGCACATATTTTCTCTCCTGATGAATGTATCATCTGGTTAGATATGTCATGAGTCATGTGAGAACTCTAAATGCACAACTGTGGGTGGGTGGAATTAATAATGAAAAAGGGAGGCTCTGTATTAAAATACTGTATGATACATGTGCACATTCTGACTTCTCCTAGACCACAATCTGGCATAGCATCTTTTTCTCCTTCCTTGTCCTTCCTAATGTGATAAGTTTTGGGGAAGAAAAAGAAGTTCCTGGGGTTAACTTTGATAAGAAAAGTAGGGTATACTGTTTATTAAGTGAACTAGAAGAACAAAGGAAAGAAGGGAGATAAACTGAAAAGCAGTGTGGCATATTAACATCTTATGGACACTGCATTTAGCCATCAGGCAGCGCATGGCCCAGCAGGACATGCAGACTCAGAATTGAGAGACCAGGATGTGCAACCCTTCTCCATGTATTGCATGGCTCATGGATGTACCTATATAAATGTAGGATTAAAAACACAGGCATAATATGCATATATTTAGAAAGAACTACTGACAGGCCTCTAATAAATCACAGCCTACACAGTGTTGACAGGTCCTGTTGTTTTAACTGTTAAAGACAGTATTTCCCTGAAACTTGAGACATTACTTCAGCACAGCTATCACATCAGCATGAAGTCTTCCTAGTGACAGCACAAGGGCTGGTGCCTTCTGTGGGCACAGTGAAAAAGAAGCATGAAAAGTTCATCACTAGCTCAGGGACAGAAGCAGCTTGGATTTCTCAGGGCTGGTGGGGCCTCTGTGGGCACTAGCAGCAGTACCAAACCTCTGTTGAACCTCTGCCCTCTCTCTTGGTTTATTTTATAAGGACAAAGACTGGAACAACATCTGCTGCTCTCCCATCCTGCTCTAGCTCATGCTTTCACTGGTTTAGTTCACATAAATGGTGCTGCAGTAGAAGAATGAGATTTCTTGCATAATCTTTGTTCATTTTTCTTTTTAGACAAGTTCATTCCTCTTTTTTTTTTTTTTTTTTTTTTTTTTCTTCGAAGAAGTGCTACAGACTTCTTGTCTAATTATCCTCTAGGTTAATCAGGAGAGAACAGCCTATTTCAGTACTAAGTCTCCTCTGGGGGGCGAGCTCCACCACTACAGAACTGCAAAAGCTGTTAGGCATTGAGGGGAGGAATCACGGCAGGAGGCTGGAAGCCTGCGGTATCTTCTGTCATTGTAGAAAATGTCTCCTGGGAAACACGGGCTGATGTGGCAGCCTGCACTCTCTGCAAGGCAATGCTGACAGCTGGGGCAGAAGATAGGACTTTTCAGGGCTTGAGATTTCGTTTTTCTTAAAGACCTGTCTTGTCCTATCTCATTATGCTCTCAATACCTGACAGCTGGAGCAGTGACAGGAAAGAGACTGCACACAATCAGTTCTTTCTAGATGAGCAACTCTTGCAGCAGAGGGAAGATAGAATGGTAAGAACACAATTCGTGACATTTGTTTTTCCCCCATCTTCGATGCTGACGGCAGCACCTCTAGTCTGCCAGGTAAACCGTAGTAAACTGGTGCACTCTGCACAGGTGCTGCTGATAGCAGGTAAAACCCCAGCTGTGCTTAATTAAGCAAAAGAACACATGAGCCACTTCGGGAGGAAAAGTCCCTTTACTCCTAGGTACTACCACTACAAATGGCTTTCCATTATGTTCTTCCACGTGTTGGGCATGAGGCAAAATTATAATAGAGGTATTTCTGTTTTCTGTGTGCATTTCTTATTCCTTTTCATTCTTGACCTGTTTTTTGAGAAAAGTTTTATTATGTATCAGTTTACAACACTTTCTGTCACATGGCATCTAACAATCAGTTTAAGATTCCCAAGAATCGTTTAATACCTTTGTATGAAACAAGTTTTACTGGGAGTATCTAGATGTTTTTAGTTTTCTGAGACATTGGCTCAAATTGTGTATCAATTCATTCCTCTTTCTGTTTCTGTTCTTGGAGAATATACAGATGGAAGTCAGTGTACTTTGACACCCACACTTCAACTGCATTTTTAATAGGCAAGACATTTCTTTCACAATCAGTGAACAGAACATGTCTGTGCAATATTGAATGTGGATAAATGCCTACATACACCTCTGTATAACATCTTGCTTAATTTATTCCTTGCCACCTATCTGTACTGACCCCATAGAGTAGGGCCCTAATTGGATGTGAGAATTGAACCATTGTTTTCACTTCATCTGACTACCTGCAGAAGGGTACGCTTCTGTCTAAGCATTTTGTTGTCTAATCTAAACTTCTTCAGTAGTTAACAGAGCAGGAGCCACCCTCAGTGGACAAAGCAACACCACCTTTCCAAGGGTGAGGTGAGCTTCTCTGCCTCTCCACTGGCTGTAGAAGGAACCAAAATAAGTAATTTTGACTAAATGCTTAACTTTCAAGCAACTCAGGTTATGTGGGAGAGATGCAGCCCAAGATCCTGTGCTTTTTCTCTCTGGTCATAATGTAATTAGAGGCTGCATTTTTGGAGTATGTATCTTGTGTCAGAGGTTTGGAAATTATTCCATGGTGAAAAAACATAGTCCAAGCTCTTTAATAAGATCCTGTTAAAATGAGCACATTAAAAAAAATTATTTGTATTTCCTGGTCTCAAATTGAGAAAATATCTTTCATTTTGCATTAACCGCCTTGCTTTGCCTGTTTCTCTTACAGATCTATTTTGTAATACTCTTTACAGTATGTGCCAAACATTTTAAAGTTTATGCATGGAGTTTGAGTGGTGTGTGGTAGATGTATGACCTTTAGATGTTGCTGTGCAGTCTGAGCGTATTTGACCTATGTGTTGAATACAAGTGTGTATATAGGTATGCTTTCTCTAAGTGTATTCAAAGTGTGCTTCTGTTTCATGCAGGTTATATTTTGAGGAAGATGCTCTAGAACAAATTCTCACATAAATGTGTGGAAAATGTGGTATCTGTCCACACAAGGCACCTGGTTCAGATCTGAGGGGTCGCTTCCTAACTCTGCTTTCCTCTTTAACTTATTTTCTGGTTTGCTTCCTCACTCTCCTGTTCTGAACAATCCATGACTTATTCCTGAAATGACTCAGGGAAGGTGCTCTGAGAGCTGCTGTTTCCAGCAGGTAAAGAATGACGCCATGTCTTTTTACTATGACCCCAAGAATACATGTCCCTCTTCCCAACAACCTATCCCCCTCTTACACCAATGCCTAAAGAAGCCAGATTTTCCTGCTGTGTGGAAACATCTCTCCCTCCTTAACATAGGAAGACTAGAAAGAGTCTACTGTTAGCCTCTTTGAAGAGCTGTCCCTCTTCTAAGATTTCAAATGGATCCTCAGTTCATCTGAATTAGAAGATGCTGTCAATAAATTATTAGTTATCATTAGTCCAGGTTCTTTGAGGCAGTCCATATTGTTTGTCCTTGCTGCCAGTCAGGGTTTCACTGATGTAGCTGGAAAATTACCCATTTATACACAGCAGGGCAGAAAACAGTGACTTTTATTGTTGGTATAACTCATTGTTTCAGTGAGGACTTTTTTAAAGCTTTTTGTGGCCCAGAAATCAGTGTTGTGTGAAAAATTTCCCTCATATACCATATTTGAGGAAAGGTGACTAGTTTAAGTTAGATGTGCCTAGTGACTTTTCATCTAATAATTAACTTGCTTGTTTTGCGGCAATGCCGACTGTATTTCCTCTGGGTGAAACTAAGTTGTGAACTCTTGAAGCTGGCAGAAGGTGCGCAGATCCCGACCAGTAGGGTGTGTGCATGGCAGATCCTCAGCTCCTGCCTGGTCTACTGCTGCCGCCTTGTGATAGTAGCGCGTAGAGACACTTGGTACATACCCGAGCAAAGCCCATCTTTCTACTCACGGCTGTGCTTAGATCATGTATTGGTAACTAAAACTGTTAATATAAATTACTCTGTAAATTGTGTGTATATATGTATTGGCTCTTTAGAGATGCCCTTGAGCTGGATAGATGATAGCTGGAGTTCCTCCAGCGAGCCTGTTTGGCAAATTCTGTACTGAAGTGAACTGCTGAAGTTTTTGCTTATACACACTTGAGAAATAAAACATGCATTGATGGGATTGCTGTGGGATTTAGCATTCTGGTACAGCGTGCTAAAGGCACCGAGGAGAGCCATTTAAAGGAATGGCTGTCATTGCCTAATTTTAAAAGCGTGAATGCCTCAGCAGTCACTGTTCAAGTAACTTGTAAATGGACAACACATACTGAGGCTGGGGAATCCCCAGGAAACCAGTCAGGGTAATTAATAGTCATTTCTATCCCCTGGAGCTGCTTTTGTATATTTTACTCTTAAGTGGAACTGTAGATCCTGGGACAAGAAGTGGAACAATTCAATGTGGAAGACACTTGTGGAGTTTGCAAGTAGACTGCCCTCATCATTAAATATTTTAAAACTTTATTCAGGGGTGGACTTTTTTTGTTTTCAAATTATTGAGACATTTGCCATAAGCTGTATGAGAACTTCATGGTTATTTTTCCCTGGAAACATGACAATATTTTCCTATACACAAACTAGAAAATAATGATGAAATATGAGATATTAGTTTGTATAGTAACAGCTGATAAATATTGACTCAGCAATGACCCTGCTTGAACATGAGCAGAGTAAAGTCTGATTGTTTTTTTTAGAGCTCAAATTCAATTATCAGTATCCTGCAAAAACAAGAATGAGATAGCGTATGGGGCTAACCCCCAAACATGGCCTAGTCTGATGCTTCAACTCAGAAAATCCGAGAGATATGAGGAAATTTTACATAGATTTTGTGAATATCAACCCCTTGCACAATGTGAACTTCTTTTCTCCTTTCTGTATTGGTGATTTGTTCTCTTGTTACAAATGAGGCCCTGAAGAAATATGCAGGATGCAAAAATTTAATGCAGAAAATATATCCATAACAGGCTCCTAACTATAAATCCTGTGTTTGTGTCTGTGGTGATTTCTGTTGGAATGCATCTCTTTCAGATTGGCCTTTTGACATTTGAAATGACATTTTAGCCTGGCCTTGTACAGGCCGCCTTTTTATTAACTTTAACCATACAGCTCTTGTTTCTCTCTTCTCTAGATAGAGGAGCGAGCAGAATTTTTGAACAAATCCGCTCAGAAGAGGTAAAGCAATAAAACAATAAGTTCAGTCAAAACAGCAGTGTTCAATTGGAGGGATTAATAATTTCTCTCTCTTTTTTCTACTTGTACAGTGGTATGAAACCCACCCATACAACTGCAGTTGTCTCAAAAATTGACAGTAGGCTTGAGCAATACACTAGTGCAATTGAGGTAAGTTAATTCCAGGTCTTGATGGCTCTAGTTAGTAATGGCTTTTGAGACTTTCACCAGCCTATGTTTTACTGCTCAAGAATTGCAGGCATTTTTGGTCACAAGCCCTTTTTCAATGTGACTTCAAGAACAAAACGCTTGAGGCCCACCTATACCTAACATCTAGATATATATCTAAATAAAACCTCAGATTCCTGTCTTCCTTTTCATGCTATAATTTATTCTGCTTTGTAAGCTTGGAGTAGCTTCTGAAGGACTCAGTCAGCATCTCTTGAGTGACAGTTGCATCCTCTGTTTGGCTCCTGAGAGTACTATCAGCAGAGAGCTGATAGTCATCCTGAGCAAAGCTGACTTAGCAGCTTATTTAGGAGAGCAATGAACTGGGCCTGTGTTGCTGGCTGCCACTTCAGGGTGAAATTCCTTGGCAAAGAAAGAACACTTCAGTGAAATAGGGATTTAAGTAGTGACAAAGAAAAAACAGTCAGAACAAAATGCTGAATTTGACCCCAGGTGATTTTGACAAGTTGTGGCTAATAATGTGCCTAGAATCTAGAATTGAGAGATTTTTCTTTTCATAGTCCAAGCAAAAATAGATGTTTGCTTTTTTGTTTTAAACTGTTTTCATAAAGGAGTAAGTATAGGCAATGTGGAAGCTACTAAATAATGTTGCCCAGTCCCCTACTCTTTAAAAAACCACCTCATTCAAAATGTACTATAACTGCTGAATTTTACCCCTAGAATTGTGAATTGTGAGATAAAGTTGTCTGTGACAGAAGAATCAGAATCTGATGCTGAATGACGGAGTAGTCTTTTTCCTCCGTCTCTGCATAAGGATTTCCTTAGCAGTGTCCTTGAAAGAGCCATGAGCACAGGATGCAAGTGCTAAGACTTGGAAGAGGACAAATGAAAGTCTTGGAGCTGTTGTGTGCTGAGCTGTGGTTTGCAATAAGCCTTAGAAATTCAACAGATGCAAAAATATAAGTGATTGCAGTTTTCATAGCTGGTCATGTCAAGGGTATAACTGCAAATCAACCTGGGAAGAGTCTCAGCGGCACCTTTTGAGCTGGGTACTCCTTCCCCTGATTGTTGTTAGAACCACTTATAACTGCTGCATTCTCCAGCACTGCCCAGAGTCAAACCACCCTTCAACTCCAGCTCTTAATGCCAAAATCAACTGGCCTTAATTCTTCTGCAGGGCACAAAGGCTGCAAGACCAGCTAAGCCAGCAGCTTCTGATCTTCCAGTTCCAGCTGAGGGTGTCCGTAATATCAAGAGCATGTGGGAGAAAGGGAATGTTTTTTCATCACCCTCTGGAACAGGAACACCAAATAAGGTATGTGTTTAATTTTACATAGTGATTATAAAGAATTTTGTTATGTGCCTGACATTGCCATTCATATTCGTATGAATAAGCCTGGCTGCTCCTGTTAACATCACTGGTGAAGAATATCCCAGAGGTTCCTGAGGTCCTCAGAATTTTGTGGACCTCGAAATTATGTGGCTGCAATATTGAGTGTAACGAAAGAATTTAGTGACATACTGAGCTAAGTTATGAGACATTCCAGAGCCACATCAGGTATCTTAGACAAATATATCTGAGTAGCTCAAGCGGAGTACAAAGAAATTCTTTGTTAGGAAACATTCTTTTGGGGGGCAGAGGAGGATTAAATAGGCAAGATAATGATGATGTTCTATAGATAATGCATAGAAGCATTTGGGAGACCTTTTTTTTTTTCTATGTAAATTCTTAAGGCAACATTTCCTTTCTAGAAATTTATGTGAATTGATAATTATTCATCATAGGCAAAGAACTGAGC
>JAVHNF010028550.1:0-12048 GCA_034783455.1 Micropsitta finschii | reverse complement strand
TCCCTGCCCTTGGCAGGGGGGTTGGAACTGGATGATCTTAAGGTCCTTTCCAACCCTAACTATTCTATGATTCTGTGGTTCTATGATTCTATGAACAATCTTTCCCTTGGAAGATTCTCTCCATGAAGTAAAAGGGTCAAAACACAAAGCCAGTTTGAGTGTTTTGATATTGAACACCTGAAAGCTAAATCTGCTTTGGAGTTCTCTCACTCCTGAATTATCAACTGTAGTCTTCTCATTGCTGTCTCTCTGGATTCATGGATCTCAAAATCATGTTGCAGACTGTCCCAACCTCAGTCAGAAGGGATAGTGTATTCCTTACTCAGAGTATCCTACGATTTGATGGTTAGGCTCTCTCCTGTAAAGCAAGAGCAGTGGTCTCAGGCTCATTCTAAAAGGTCCACAAGCCAACTCTCCTACTTAAGCATGTATCATAGCCTCCAGGTTATTGTATAGCTCTCCTTTTCCCACTATCTTTAAATGCAGGTGGCTGTAGCTGCAGGTTTCGGTGCACTCTGCTTGTCTTGTGAGCACACCCAGTGAATCGAGCAATTTACAGCTTCAGTTTCCTTTTGTATGAATCCCAAACAAGCCTAGGCAGCCGAATAGCTTCTGAATGCTGAGCTCAGCCAAGGCAGCGGTTCTACTGAGCAGAAGTAGCAATTGGATATGGCTGTCCAGCCACAGGTGGACATTATGGATTAAACGCAGCTTTCCTGAATCACTTGGGGTGAAAATAATGTGTTTAATTGCATTTTAGGAGTCTTATTCATTGCAAAGGAGGTTTGTTACCAAATGTGTGAATTGTTGTAGTCATTCACCTTGATTAGATATTAAGACACAAAACTGTTTACAGGACTTCTGAGGCTCAGAGTTCATAGAGGTGAGAAAGAATGTCCTGTATTTTGGTCAACAAGGGATAAGGCCTTTCAAGAAAGAATCAAACTTGTTCTTGTCTTAAAGGCAATTGCTCTTTGACTGCTCTGGCTGCTCTGCATCCTTCAAAGGAGACCAAGCTGTGTCAGCAAAATGATTGAAAAAATAGATTTTTTTACCAGACAGTGTAAAGTTGGACTCTCCAAAGTGTTTTAAACGAAGTTGAGACACCACAAAACTTTAGCTCAGGACGAATTGTTCTTTGTGCTGCTTCCACTAAGGAAAAACGCACAAAGAATTTCCTTTGCTGAACACAAAAATTCTTCTCACTTTTGCTGCAAGAGATTTGGGTTCAGTTCAAAGGCTTTACTTTTTAAACCATAAGAATGTCTTGCTAGACACTGTGTATGTGAGTCTGTGTATACCTTCATGATTTTAAAATAAATATATTGCAATTTTAATCCTTAAAAATTCCCCACAATCGCATTCTTTAATTCCTTCAACTCTGTTCCCAAACCAGACCAACCAGAAGTCTTTCTTGACCTGGTAAGAACATGAATAAGCAACTCCTTTGCCTAATTTCATTAAATCTGGGAAAAGAAAGGTTTGGATTTGTCTTTGCTTTTTCCCCAATAGTAATTAAAGAGATATTTGGTGACTCAGTGCTTATGTACATTCCCTAAGCTCAAACAGAGAAAATGTTGCAGCAACAAACCTTTGAGTCCTAGTCCCATAATATAAGCATTGTATCACTGGGAGGGAAAAGGGAAAAAACTTAATTCTTCTAACAGAAGAAGAGCCTTGGGGCATGTGAGGATCAGCCAGTATCCATTGACTCCATTATGATAAATAATGTAGACAAGAGGAGACTTGTAACATACCTCCTGGTTACCTTCTCTTCTAAGCAAAGCTTTAGCTACAGAAATTAGGGGGCAAAGGGAAAGAGTGAACATCTGCATGAGAGCCTGACTCTTTACAGCAGGCAAATTCAGGTAACTCTCTTTATAATCTTGAGGGAGTTTGAGAATTGGACTAACAGAAACCAGACACCATTTCCTCTGATTAGGAGATTAATTTACCTTATTGGAGAAAACTCCAGCATCAAGGAAGTCTGTGGCTGCCCTCCTGCAGTTCTTGTATTCTAAAATGCAAATGCTTAAAGAAGTTGCTGCTGCAGATACACTCATGCCACTCCTGCAGTGAATAATCTTCCCAAGCAGTGCTCCAAGTGCATAGGAGCATGGCACACTGCCGCTGTCTGGATGGATGGCATAGCCATCAAAGGCTTCCAGGCATGTGCTCCCACCACCTGCACGGCCTCAGCCAGATGGGCTGCTCTGCATGGAAGCAGGGAATGGTGAACCAAAGCGGTGCCTCTGTGGTGCTGCCCGTGTTGCCCAGTGGGCTGGATCTCCATTGCTTTATCCAAAGCCAGAACATGCTCAGCTGGGAGAGGAATACAGAGCTGGGAGCAGCTGCTTTGCTGTGTTTGTACAAGGCAGCAGCTTCTGCTGAAGCTGGAATGAGACCCTCCTGTTTTTCCTCTCTCTACTCAGACCACTGACCTTCAGCCGTGAATCAAAAAAAAGGGCACGCTACCGAAAAGCAAAGAGAGAGTGTATGTAACTCATCAACACTGAATTCCAGAAATTCCCTCCGCTCAAATCCTCGCTCCAGTGGTAATGACAAGAAACTAGGACAGCCTAAGCCAAAGCCTAAGGACCAGGAAATGGAGCTGATCAGCTCTGCAGTGTCTGTTGTCCCCTGTTGTCCCCCTCAGGCAACTGCTAAATATTAGGTTGAAATTCCCAGGGACGAGGCCTGATTAAACTTTTTCCAAATATCCAGATATCTTGCAGGTGGAACATAGTAATGTAATGGTGCTCATTCTTACAGAACACTGCTTTCCTGAGTACACTGTACTCTACTCAACTTTATTGGTTACGTTGAAGAAATGCTGCACCTTTTTAATGTACTGTAAAGCAATGTTTCCATATTTTTGCATGTGCTGTAATTGGCAATGATAAACAGCTTATGTGTCTCAGGAGTTTCTTCTTTCTTCCTTACATTGTAGATAAAATGCCATGGAAATTCCATACTCTGTATTCTCCTTTCTACCCACATAATTTCTCAGAGCTGTCAGATTTCATTCTCAAGCCTCCCTTCTTCTGTCATCAGAAAATTATGTCAACATTCCACACCACCTGATGCATCCTCTTGCCGCATTATCTAAACATCAGAGAAAATATGTGAAGTCCTAACCAAAGTGTGAACAATTGTAACTGTTGGGCCTGGAAACAACAGAGCTAGCAAACATGTTGTCTTCATTGTGTCTTACATGAATAGCCTCAATGTGAAAAGCTGGGTGTGCGCAATTATCTCACGCACCAGCTATTCCTCTAAAATAGAAATACTGAAGGAGCTTTGGAAATGTGTTGTTTCCCCTGAGCGTAGCAAAGGGAACAAATATAAAGAAGTCCAAATCCAAGATCCCACTTAGGGTTTTCCTGTAAGGAATGTATCATGGAGAACTCTGGAAAAACTGAGAACTTTTATCTGAGCTGATATCTGCACTGATTTAAAAAAAACCAAACAAAAGATAAACAAAAAAAAAAAAAAAAAAGAAAAAAACAACAAAGGAAAAAGCCACCAAAGCTCTTGGAGTGGAGAGGAATGCATCGTTTGTATTTGTTTGTCTCTCTCCAGTTCCATGGAATGCAGCTGTAAATTGATTCACAATTAAGAGCCTTCAACTGGAAAGTCTGAAGGTCTATTGAGTTTCTTTACTGGAAACCCCTGTCATTAGTCAAAATTTTGCCCAGGAAAGGAGAAGGTTGTTAAGATTCCAGGGTGAATTCCGCTGTTTAATGAATTTCAATCCCCACCAGTGACTGGTGAAATTTAACCTTGGGATACCTTGTTCCATACTTGTAGATAATGAGTGCCTGAAGAGAAACATTTGCTGTGGTGCAGTCTTAATATCTTTAATACCAAATGCACTGTGGTGCAATATACCTGTGGCAAATGTAGAAAACCAGAAAAAAAAAAGGGCCTCATTTATACATCCACTTCTTAGCAGAAAACCAAAAACTAAGGGCCTCAATTACCCATCCACTTCTTAGTTGTGGCCATTGGCAAGAACCTGCAATGGCTACAGCAATACTGCCAGCCATTCTTGGAAGAAACAGCACCACAGAGGGCAATTAATACTGCTTGTTTGTTTTCTGGCAGCCTGCAATGCTTACTGGGCCACTGAGGGAGAGCCAGAGACCACTTCAGTTTTCAAGAATTAGCAGGAACATGCTGTGGCAGAATTGTAGAGATCAGACTGAATCCATATTAGCTTTATTGCACTCACAGAACAATGAGACCACATGGGCACTGGTATTTTCTGGTACAGTCATAAATGCCACTCAGATTCTGGCACTGAACAACTGATTTTATTTTAATTGTTTCACTTCATTTCATTTCATTTCAATTTTATGTTTTGTTACTTCCCTCCCTGAGTTCCTTCCCTTCTCCTCAAGCCTGCCCCAAGAATTTCCCGTGCCTGAAGAACACATTTCCTTCCATCTCTGGATGGTAGAAACAGCCTCAAAAGATCAAGAAACAGACGGATGGACTGCTCTTGGTGTTTCTCCCAGGAATGAAGGTTTGGTTGCCAATGGCTTTAGTTTCATTGGAAGAGACAGCTGCTATGCTACAGCCAAGTGGGAAGATTAAATAATTTGGGGACAGTGAGTTCACCCAGGAGAGAAGGGGTGGAGAAGACAGTGTCTTGGCACAGGGATTCGCTTTTGTGTTGGGAGAGTGAGTGCCTGGACTAAGCTGTGATGGGAGGTACAGCTTAACCCAGAAATTACTAAAACAAATGGTCCTTGAAACATGATTTGGAGCAGAGCCTACACACGTCTGCAGCACACACAAGATAAATCCTAGAAATGGTTGGAAGGGATGTCTGACTGCAACAAAAACCTGACCCTTACTTTAAAGTGCTCAGAATGGATAAAAAGGACCACTAGAAAAATTGACTGGGTGCTAAGAATGACAGAGGCTACCTGTCTGCTGGGAAATTTAGTACGTGATACCGCCTGTGGGATGGGCAGAGGATGTGCCTTGCTTTGATAAAAGCACCGTGGTGTATTTAAGAGCCTCAGCCACCCTTGAACTTGTTTCCTGATTCTCCATAAGGGATTGGTGTAGCCAGGAGAAAGATTATTGTTCCAGATGTGCATCTGGGTTTCCTTCAGCCTCTCAAGGCCTTCCCTGAACAAAGGGTCTATTAGAAGATGCTCCACTCCTATTGCAAAGCTGCTCAAAGTATTTAAACACATTAATTCTACAGAGTTAAGAGCCCAGCACATAGGTGCATTCCCCTGCGATTCCCCAGCTGGTTGACACGAATACTTCCCTTGCTTTCTTGTAGAGAATAGAGCCCAAAGTCAGCCCTGCACTTTAAGCTCCTTGAACATTTGAGCTTTGCTATCCTGCCCATATCTAATAAAACATTTCAAACCCATTCTGCACCTCCTTGCAGCTTCTTAGTCCTGGTCAGTGAGCACCACCAGGGAGACAGGAAAAGAAGCTCTACTGGGAAAGATTTTTCCTCTCTGTTTCCTGAAAAAGGCCTCTGGCCAGTACTAGGAGAAAGTGATTTTGTGTGTGTCAGCCTTCTTCCTGGTGCTGTTGGCAAAAACAGGGACAGGTTTAAATAGCTCCTGGGTGGATCTCCTTTTGAAACCAACATCCCTAATTCAAGCTCTTCTGCAGACTGTGTACCCTCCTGATGTGCCCCTAATACACAGCACATCTTTGCCACCAAGTACAAGAATTTACAGGAAGTTGCTGTAATTTGGAAAAGGCACACAGGCGTAGTGGGATAAACCAGCAAAACGTCTATATGAATGACGAATAAAAGATCTCTCCTGGTAACTCTGCCAAGAGTTCATTAATTTGTTTTCCTGTCTGCTGGTGTAAACACCCAATAGCAAATGTCCTCTAACCACACGACTTCACCACCCACCTCTGCTAACCCGCTCTCCCTGTGTGGTGACAGTGGGTAATAATAGGCCCAAAGTCTTTGGGTGCATTTGGAAAGCTTTTGCAAATGTTTCCTGGTTCTTTCTTGAGGCTTTCATGCCTACTGCAGCTCTTGTGATTGCAGTGTCAGCTGATGGGGAGCAGAAGCTGACAGAGTTTGTTCAGGACTCTGGCTGTGTCCACAACCTTTATATCCATACAAAAGACCTTGAGAAGTCAGTGGAGACCTACTGTCTCCAAATAAAATCAACTATAGCTGACAAAGGTTTATCTAACCTCTCCTTATACAGCCCTAATGACACTGAAGCCATAGCTTCTTCACACAGTCTCTTCCAATATTTATGTCTTCCAAGCAGAAAGTATCTCTCCAGAGTGCTACCTACATCTCTTTTGCTGCCTTTTAACTTGATTTCTTCCTCTTCTGTGCTCAGTATGGGTAAAGAATGGCTAATTTTGCTGTTACTTTTAACTTTTCTAGAAGACTTGTCCCTTCTCCGAACTAAATCATCCCAGTTCTTTCAGCCCTCTCTTTGCATAATGCTTCATTCCTCTCTTTCATGTGTCCATTTGGTTTCTGTTTTGAGTAGATAAAGAGGTACAAAAATCCTCAGAATGACCCTTGAGGGATTCTGAGTAAAAATCTTGTAATCTCTGTAGTCATCATGTCCGTTATCCATACTAATAAGGCAGGATAAGATATGGGCAGAAAAACAAGCCCAAGGCAGAGATGATATAAAACATGTGTACAGGAGATGGTAAATCTCTATTTTGTAGCTCTGGAGCTGTTTCAGCTGTGCAACTATTTTACTAAACAGATTTCCACAGAGAAGGGCAGCAGCTCTGAAATACAGTGAAAGACCTGAATCTAGTACAACTGGCATGGGGTCTCCCCCTCATGCTCTTTGGCACCTCACCATGCTCAAGAGTGAGGGAAAAGTGGGGCTCAGTGTACCCAAAGATAACAGTGAGTAAATACCATTTCCCATTCTTCATTCCTTCTAACTCAGAGCTTATGTTTGTGTACAGTGGTGAATAGCTCTATGGCATCTACCTGCTGGCCCCTTCAGGGGGCTCTGTGTCCTCTAGAGCAATAGACACACAACTTTATTGCCCTGTGACAATAGTGACTGAAACTATGTTTAAACATCATTTATTCTCTTGATCAGCTTGGGTTTTGGTAGCAGCAGTCACACCTGGCTACATGCAATGCCGCCAGTTGGAGAGTGCATAATAGCACCCATAAACCACTTCCCTAAAGCCTCCTGCTACAGAGCTTGTGTATTATTTGCTGGGATTGCACAGTCTTCTAAAGCATTTCCCCGTAGTATTAGGTTTAGCCACTGGTATAAATGTAGATATTTGGCAACGTATATTTCTGGTTAAGACTCTGAAGATGCATGATGTAAAGAATTAAATGATTTCCAAGCCCAAATATATAAAATATGCCATGCTGTATTTAGCATATCTGGGGAGAGGAAGAAAGAACATTTACCAGCAGACTGGGTGAATCAAAGTGCCAGGGTAGTTTTTGACAAACATTATTTAACTTGGATCATTGCTTATATGCATTTTCAGTATAGTATGAGAAATGAAAACTGGTCATATTTCAGTGTAACCCTCTATTAGGGAACTAATTTCAACCAAGGGTACATGGGTAACAAGATAGTCTCGTTAGCAAGCTGTGTGTCTGAATGAGTCACAAGCCTCTTACATCATCATATGGATCAGAGACAATGCAGATTAGTGAAGGTTTCCCCTTGGATCTGTGGATTTTCTACAGGTGCATCTCTTTCTGCTTGCCACCATCAGATCTCTTCATGGAATGGTAGTTAGAGGTCTGTCATCTTCCCAAAGTGGGCCTTACCTGTAACTTTGCCAGACACCTATTCCACTTGAGTCTTTTGAGAGGGATTAAAGAGGTAGGCTTGCTTAGCCAGCCTGAATCTTCTTGTGTAGACAAGTACCAAGCAGATATATAACCTGGTTTGGTCTATGCAGTCATAAGCTTTGTTTGTTTGTCCTGTTTGGTTTGGTTTGGTTTTTTACTGATGTAATTGATTTGGTAAAGGACACAGGTGTATGTTCAGTGATCCTTTGAGAATGGCTTTGTGTGTGAGTTTGCTCTTGAAGCCCAGAAAACTGTTACAGAGAAATGGAGGAAAAAAAACCATTTATGGCATTTTTATTCTACCTCTATTCTGACATTTTATAATTGCTCGGCATAACATACAGTGCTGGCACCAGAGAGAGCCAGAGATGAGTAACTGGGGAAGCACGCACTCTCACTTTCTCTAGACACCCATGAGTAGTAAGATCAGAGCATATCTGGCTGACTGTCATAGAAGTGGTAGAAGGTTTTCCTCCCTAAGACCAATTGGAAAGCAGGATTGCTCTGCTGACATTCACCCCATTTGCAGCATTATAATCTGCCCCAAAATAAAGTACTTTGCAATGTGTTGAATTTGGTTCCAAGACTTTTTTTAGCTTTAGTATGGCCAGACTGAAACTTTCCAGTCACATTTTGAGAAAATGGGGAGGTAAGTCATACCATTCTCAATGCATTAAGGGCAAATTTCCCATTTCAGTGCAACAGCTTCAGGAGTTTACCACCCCACATGGGAACAGAAGCTTATTTTACATTGTTTTCATGACTACACCCATAACTATTAAGAAATACCCTTGTGGAGACGAAGCTATTGGTTTTTTAGAAAGTATTCATTAAGAAAATACTTCTTTGAGTAAAACCTGTAAGGAAGATCCACTTGTAAATTTAAGATAGGCTTTATCAATGAGACTGTAAAATGATGACTGAAAGACAGACAGGTATTTTCCAGTGAGAAGTGAGGGAGGAGTACTAAGATGTTTAGGATAAGAGACATTTAACCTTCACAAACTGCCAAAGCAAGAGAGAAATTATCTTTCTTGACTTATACCAGTGTTTTTCTGGAGGATTATGCTATAGTCGAACATGACTTATCGGTAGTAACTGGGTGAAATTCAATTACCTGTGTTATGTAGGAGGCAAGGGTACATGACCTAATGGTCTATTCTGGCCTATGAGTTGTTCGAACATAACTAGTTATTTTATGCCTTTTCTTTTTTTTCCCAATTCAACATAGTTTAGCAGTTAGGCAGGATAGAATTTGGTTATTCCTAGTAAGAAAGTGATAGATAAATGTGGGTAATGTTTACTTGAAGATTGCAATGGTCTACACATCTTGATGTGGTTTCTTTCATGGTTTTGCACATGAAGGACTCCGCAGAATGTGGGATATGACTGAGCTCGTGGTCTGAGGTTATACGGTGTGGTATCCAGTTCTTACTAAAAAATAGAAGGCTTCTTTGAATAGGCTGCAGGAATCCTTTTCCAGGGAGATCAACGCATAGGGTCTTCTCCTTTGATGTTGTGTTTTTCATTGTTAAATTTCAACTGGTCATAAAGACAATAAAGGTCAAATTATCGACTGAACAAAGAGTGTGTGCATAGAGGGCACAGGAGACCAATGGCAGCTTTGACCTTGTAGTTAGTTCTGTAGCTGCACTGGGCCCTGCATACACTGGGTATGTTGGGTACGCTGGACACATTCTGTACTGCTCTACAGCTACCAAGGACATGCAGGAAGCCCTGATTTGCTTTCAGTCAATTTGTACCTATTTCTATTCCTTTATGCATGAACAGGATATTACTCATTTGGAGGGGAAAACAGTTCCAGTAACTTGGGTGCACACTGATGAACTGACTTGTTCTTAAGCTAGAAAAGGTTTTTCTGTACCTCTTGCTCAGTGGCAGCCAGGACTTCTCCAGCAGGGAAAGTATGGTGTGTGAAACACTTCACCTGGAGAACGGAAGAGTCTTTGTCCTGGGGACATGCGAGGCTCCATGGTTTCAGGCAGAGGGAAAAAAATGAGTACCCATCTGCACCCCAGCCAATTTCAACAAAACTGGATGGAAAACAGTGATCCTAGACTTGCCCTTTCTCCTTGTGCTTCACTACCTCCGTGTCTGCCATTAATAGGATGTGTTTTAGAGCTGCTGTATCATTTATCGTGGCAGGAGTGATGCCTGTTCCAAGTTGGGCTTTGAATGCCATACATAAAACAGAACAGATCGGCAGGTAGCAGCCTAAAAATACTATTTTTGTTTTTTTAATAGATTAGGAAGACACATTCATCCATAAAACCATGAGAGGGCAGCATTCTCTCTATCATTCAGATTCTCTTTCTGCTGCAAAATTAAGTGACTTTCTTTAACATTCATGTCATAAACCACAGAGAAGTGTTATATATAATTCAGAGCTTGGTTCAATATTCTTTGTAATCAATAGGAATGTTTCTCTTGATTTAAATAGGTGTTGGACTGAAACTTTAGTTGTTCAAAATTACATCAGGAAGAACTCTCCGTGCAATTTGAATCAAGAGATAATGAAAATAAACAGTCAGGAAATCATTTTGGTGGTGGTTAACCATTGGAACAAAATACCAAGAATACTGGTGTATTCCCCACTTTGTGTCTTTGAATACAGAGTAGATGTGTCTTTGGAAAAAGTAGGCAGTATGTATACAGACAAGATAAGCCACACATCTTTTTTATGCGGTTAGTAATTACTTGGTGGAACAGCACTTCAAAGTTTCAGGGAGTGATTTTACAATCAAAATGGGATGTATTTCCGCATGATCAGAGCATTTGCATCTTCTGTATTACACAGGTAGTCAGGTTTGCTAGGCAAAACAATCTCTGGCTCTGGAGCCCATTCATCTGGCCAGTATGGTCAATCTAGCCGATACAATAGTTTCATTGAAGGTCCCTTCCAACCCAAACTATTCTATAATTGAGAGCAAAATTTTGGAGCTGTCATGATCCTTTGAGCAATGTGCAGCACATCGTTATAACAACAAATGATTGGGGGTTTAGAAGAATTAACTGTGCTTTTACTGCAAAATTGAAATAGCTTAAGATGGAGAGAGAGGTTTTGGAAAGGGGAAGCATAATTGTCTACCTCCGAATAATTGCTTCAGAATTAACTGAGGTTACAAGAAGCTACAGGCTTTTAGACAGATGAGTTTTTAGACATCTCATAACGTCAGTCCAAAGCGGAGTGACAAGTGCTAATTAGCATTCTTGCTTGCAGTTTCGGGGAGAGGGGTATTTAATAAACATGGAAACCATGCTATTCTTTCTCTATTGCTTGACATGATGACACAACTCTGACCTCTGCGGGCTTGTGGTGATCTTGTATTTTCTTATGTGTTTACTTCATCTCCTGCTGGTGACGGAAATTCCTGTATTTCTCTTATTCACTGTATTTCAGTCATTTCAACACCCCTAAAATGATGCACAAAGTTTTCACTGTGAATACCCTTAGGAGGTACCATAAACTGTGGTTTTGCAGAAAAGTCACTGGGACAAATGCAATGGTGGCAAAGGTACATCATTCAGAAACAATGACATGCCCCAGGCAACCATCCAGTGTATGAGAAAGCAAAGGACCTTAAGACCTAACAAAAATGTTATTTGATATACATCTACTTGCATTTTCTTTCATTGATATGAACACCTTAAAAAGCTTTGCCTTTGTTTCAGGGGGAAAGAAGTTGTCTATCTGCGATTTTTAATTAGAGCCATCATAAAGAAAAATGTTAATTTCTACATTATGTTTCAAAAACTGCTAACGGGTGTTAGCATTTGTTAGCTTGAAATATTTTCACGTTGTTTCAATAACAAAGAAAAATGTGAGGTATTATTTAATTTCCCGTAACTTGCAGTATAAAAATGAATTCAATAACAAGCGAGCTTTGCCAAGACGGCCGTATATTTTTTCTGAGAAGTAATGTGGCTGTTTCAGACTAGCCCACATTTTACATAGCATTTGAATTAGTACTTTTTCCATGGATTTTAAAAGCCTTTTTCTCTGTTGTTCAGCTGAATACTGAAGTTTCAGTTCAGGGAGACATTTCATAGTGTGAGTAACTGTATTCAAAGCAGTGGGCTACCAACACACTTAAAAGTTGGACATGTGCTTACGTATCTCAGGAATGAGGGCTTGGCATACACTGAAACATAAAAAGGACATGGAACTGTTGGAACAAGTGCAGAGGAGGGCCACGAGGATGATCAGGGGACTGAAGCACCTC
>JAVHNF010028545.1:22656-46599 GCA_034783455.1 Micropsitta finschii | reverse complement strand
GCAAAGCCTCCCATCACGGTCATGGAGGGGCAGCGAAGTTTTGTTGAAGCTGCTCCTCTGCAGACTCACAGAAGCACAAGCAGGCTAAAGGCCACAACAATAGGCAGCAGCGACACCACATTTTACAGACCCGAACAGGAGACAAACGGCAGTGCACAAACCGCGGTCGGCACTTCATCTATGAAATTACCTCAGCTAAAGGAAGAAGGCATCTCAAGGTGTAATAAAGCAAAACCGGATGTCTCTTCCTAGACAGAACTCATTGAACCTTAAGCAGAAAGGTTACTGAGATTATCTAATACTATGCTAAAGCAGCTCTAAATTTTGGGCAATAATTGCCAGCTCTGTTCTGAGAAAGAACAAACAAAACTGAAGAGTATTTAATCATTTTGCCTCCACCACATACTGGTCTGTGGTTCTCTGAAATCTTTAGCATGTTCTACACTCTTTAGTAAAGTCTTACCTGTAAGTGCACACCTGTCCATAGGGAGTTTTACATTAGTAAGGGCTTGGATTTCTTGGGTTTTGTTTGTTTGATGTGATGGTTTTTAATTTATGGTTTTTTTTTTTTGTTTGTTTGTTTGTTTTTAATATCACTATTTGTAATATGGAAATTAGTAGTCGTTTAACAATAAACCAATGCCAGCAAGGCAAATACTGTGGCATTGCTACAGCTGGAAGAAACTCTCCTATGAAGCCAGGAGTGTCACAGGCTGCTTACAAAACCATAAGGTTGTATTTATGGAGAGGTTAGCCTCATGTTTACTTGAAAACAGACTTAACTCTACATATAGGTCCAAATAAGTTCACATGAAATATGACCATTTTTCAGGGGGTGCAAATGCATACACTGTTTGGACAAGCCTTCTTTAGAGCTTTTTGAAACTTCAGGAAACTCAGTTTAATAAAAAACCTATTATTAGATTTGTGATCCCATTTCCTATAAGGTACTCTTTCTCTCCCATGCTAACACAATACAACATTTCAGCTCCACAAAAAAAGTCTAGAACAGGCCAGTTCCTCCTGTTTATACCATGGCAACTACAGTAGAAGAATTTTGCAGGCACAACATAAGTATCTTGACTGTATCCTGTTTTCATTAATTCAGCTTTCCTGGATAATAAAGGATTTTTAAATATTGTGTTCAGAGAGGACTTCACTTTTGTGCAGACTTTCAAAACCTCTTATATGCGACAAAAAGGGGAGTTAGGTTGAGTTTTCTTCTACAGCCAGAGGCAATCTGTAATAGTATTCTTCTCCTTTTAGCTTTCTGAGACCTGAGATAGCACAGTCTTGAGAAGATATTGCCCCCTCCCCATACCTATTTCACTAAAGCTGGAGACTGCAACAAATTTATATAGCATTGGACTATTCTACTCTGAATTTTCACAGACTGCTTTACTTTCAGGTTTCTGCTCTTTTAGGATTTCTACTAAAATTTAGGATCAGGCCAGTTGCATTCAAATTGTTCAGGTTTGTTGACCTCCTTTTCTGTAGTGGCTTATCTTTTCCTTTCCCTGCATACACCCTCCACTGACTCTTGCACCCCAGCCTTCAGTGCTTAACTATTGTCACAAAGGGCAGTCTATCCCCACTCTTCCTGCAGTGGGCTCCACTACACCAACCCTAGATTTGTATTACTGAACATTTTCCCCTCTTTTCCCCCAAAATTCTTAGCACAGTTTACACTGCATCTTCCTTGACTAGCTGGTTACCTATACTTGTAAGCATTATCCACTTAAAGCACCCATACCCTATTTTCCCTATTTTCCTTGGCTACTAATTTCTGAGGAAGGAACCCTTGGTGGCCTATCTCGTCTTTTGTTTGTTATGCCACCACAGCTATCCTATGTGAAGAGCCTGGTCTTCCTTGGAAACAGGAAACACAGACATGCATATGCTTACTGTACATCTGCACAGACACCATTCCTTCATCAAGGTTAGCATGGGTCCCACTACATGTAAGTGGTCCTAAGAGCATATGGATACAGCATTTGGCTGCCTGTTGTGGGCCCATTGTGTGTCTCCCCCTAAGATACCCCATCCATTGGCTAGGTCTCCTATTCCTCGCTGCTGCTACAGTTTGTCAAAATAATGGCCTCTGGGACTGCAAATTCCACTGTCCCACCAATGTCTGTCCTTGTGTGTCCCTGTCCACTCCCAAATCCAATCCAACAACTCTCAAAAGGAAAGGGAGTGGGAAGAAGAGAGACAACAGCTGATGCAGTTCCTTAGGACTTCCTGCACAATCATACTGGAAGTTTCCAGGTCCCCAGAGGATGCCTTTGCCCTATTTCTATGGTTTGGTGTAAATTCTTAATCCATCTGAGAAAATGAAAGTCAGAGCCTTTGAAATAATTCAAACAAACCTATGAGACAATGATAATGGTGACTTATGAAGGGGTAATGGAGATGTTTCCATGAGAGCCATGAAACATACCCAAGATTTCTTGTAAAATCAGCATGGATGACCAGTATTTCTGATGGGAGAGAAAGACAAGATGATGATCTAAAGGAACTGAGGAAAATAATTTAAACTCAAGTATCAAGACCGACCTCCAAGTGCTTTTATCAGTGGTCTGTCAGTTTTTGAAGGACAGCCACCAACAATGATAGGAGAGCCTGTGATAAGAAATGAGGAAAAATCCATTGCCTTATATTAGAATTGGATGTATATGTGTGTATTTGAACATCATGAAAGTACCTGCATGTGCATTCACATACAAACCCAGTGCAATATGGTCCTGCATTTAACACACCTATCTAATGATAAGTTTTTTTCCAGATTTCTCAAGTAAAGGCATGTTGTCAGTGCCTATGCTGACACTTCGGGTTTTTTACATTTAATTATCATAAAGTCTTTGGATTCCTGCTTTCTTATCTCTATTAACCAAATGCATGAAAGAAGATGACAGCAGATCTCTAACTGCCAAATAAGTATGACCAATACAAATGATTAGAAGATTTCCATGTTCTTTAAAAAGAAGAACTATTAGAGGAAGATTATTTAAATTTCTTTAAAGAAAAAAACCCTCCCAAGTCATGAAAATGTATATTTATTGTTGAACAATGTGATTATCTGATTTGCACTGGAAATACCAAATCTACTATCTTTTATTTCTGAAAAAATTATCAGAGGTGAGAAAGTAAAATAACTGAAAGCTCTTGATTTGATAAGAAATATCCCTTCTATCATATAGACACCAACATCTCTCTTTAACTATCCACAAACACTTATTCCATTTTTGGATCTTACTTTGACTGAAGATGTATGATCCATAATATAATTTGTTGTGGCTTGACATATCACATAGATGAATACTTTGATCTGCATTTGCTAACCCTGGAACAAATTATTGGAAGTTACAGCTGACTTTGATATTCTGCCTTTATATCTTCACCAAAGCCAGCACTGCCTTGAAGCTATTCATAGAATGCCCTTGGATAATGTGATAGATTGTACATGAATTCAGCCTATAATCATTTTGGAGGCAGTAATGACAAAAGAAGACTGTCTAGATCGTGGACTAGTAATTTTATTTTATTTTTTTTTTTTATTAAAGAAAACTGGTATTCAGTGTTCATTTTCTTGTTGCTAAAATAGCCATGGAATAAATCACATGAAGCTGAAGTCTGAATGTATCTGTAGTAGTAGGCATTTACTGATCAGAAAGAAAAATCTGAATCCAAATATACTCCAGTCCTATTAGTTAAACTCTCAATAAAGTAGTCAAAGGCAACTACAATTTTGTTGATAACTTAAACAATACAATATCATTATTAATAAAATGACTCAGTAATTAATCTAAATAGAAACTGAAGATACAGATGCCAATTTATTATTCCTTCCATCTGTTAAGACCAGTACAAATGCTTTGGGCCATCTTGAAGGAGATACATCTTTTAGGAGATACGAGCCAGTGAGAAAGAAGGGAAGGAGACTTTGACAGACATGTCTTACAAAAAGTTGCGTATATTTTCCTAGTGCAGAGTTAAGTTAGCCCACTTAAACTTACAGCAACTCTTGAGGATCTTAAAAGGAAGCTTCCCACACCTCTGTGGCCAGCACATCATTACAAACACCCATTGTATCATTAGTCCCAGACTAAGATAAAGGATAAAGGACAAAATCATTTGTCCCACTCCAACACTGCTTTACTCTGGGAATACCAGACAGGGTTTTTTTCCACAGAAGAGCGTTTTCGTAAAGACAGGAAGAAATAAAAATAGCCAGATCACAAAAGAGACTACCTCCTTGTAAAGAAGGGTCTAACACATAAGCAGTATTTCAACTGAGTGCAGATATCTGAACATTAATCATATGAAAAATTAAATTTAGCCAAATAAGATGATAAAAACCCAAACCTGTGAATCCTTTCATGTGTAGGGCAAACAAGATAAATCTGAAAAATACCATTTGGTAAGACCATACCCTCCTGATCTATTCAGAACAAATACATTCACAGCAGACAGTGCAAGGGATAGAAAATACATGGCCTTTTTCTTCCAGATGCCTGAGAGAAGAAAATAATGAGGCACAGGAAGACAGATTTATGTTGTTTCATGAAAACAATGTTCTCTTTCTGCCTCTCTTAAATTTGCTTTACTTCTAAAAACGAGAAAAAAAGTCACTGAAGAGCTGACAAAAGGCTGCTTACCATATATATAACATTAATCAGTGAACTGGGCATAGGACTGGATTTCAAGGAACCTATTTTTACTCTGGCCATGTGGTAGTTCTTTCACCTCTCCATGCCTCAGTTTCCTTGACTATAAAGTAGAGTTAAGTCTTCGAAAGCCATTTCATGTCCAGGTAAGTGAAGAAAAGTCAGCAAGTTTGGACCTTTTGTTAGAAGTCTTCAGAGGAAAAAAAAAAAATAGGACAATTATACATTTATTTGCACCTTTAACTTTCCAATAAAAACACAGAAGCCTTTTTTGATGCATGTGTGGTAGTACAATCCCTCGTTGCTGTTAGTACTTTTTAATGTTAAGAGCCTGTTGGCTAACTTATGTTTCCTCTGGGTGTGTTCCCATATTCTTCTCCTCTTTGGGAAGCAGGCTGTTGTTGCTGCTCAGATACGTATCCCACATCTTGTAATCATTAGTTTACTCAGGGGAAAAGGAAGGGGCAAGAGGACGTTGTATCAAAGTATGTTTCTGCCCAATTCATTTTGGCTTAATTTGCAGACCAAAGCAGAGCTCTACTGAAGCACGTCCTTCCTCAGTCATTTATCATGCTCCCCCTTCTCCACTACAGAGCTGAGATACTAAGCAGTGCTAATGCAGCTTTGGCTAGATTAGTAAGTCGTTTCTTTGCTCATTTTGTTGAGATTTGGAAACTTTTTTGTCACAAGTGTCAGTGAATTGACAACATGAAGGTAACTGTAGACTCATTAAGTTGTTGCACTGCATGGCAACTAAGCGCACAGAAAGCAAGAATATGCCATTATTGTCTTTAAAGAACAGGCAAGAATCTAACTCAAAGCTTCCCAGTATGGAGGAGGTGTAACAAAAGAAAAACAAAAAACACACAACAAATTGCCATTCCTAGGATGAAGGGATAGAATCAGTGCCAGCCAGTCCAGCCCTGGTAAGGATAACGGACAAAGTAGCTGTTTCCCCTGCCTACTCCACCCCCTCCCAACCCCCTCCGCCCCCCAAGACCACTCTTTTAGTGACAAGTCTGGTTTTCAAGGGCTCTGGGACAGACAAAATAGCAGCAAGGCCTTGGCTAATTTTGCTGCCTCTGGCAGTCTTCTGCCCTAAGCAACCACCTACTTTGACTTCATGGCTCTGGCCCTAGGAATAACTACACTGGAAAGGGCTAGGAATGTGGCTGGTTAAAATTTTCAAGGCTGATGCTCGAATACATGATGGGAAAGCTTCAGAGAAATGCAGGACTACCAGAACTAGGGCAATAAACCAGACAGACCTTTTGGTGTCTCATAGCGCAGAATTATGAGGGCAGCTCCTGTGCCAAATGTATTAATCTGTTCAAATCCCCTCCTGCCTTCACCTCACCCCCTTGCTTTGTTTACTCTTGGTATCATGTATATCCTTCTAAATAGCTGCATCCATCTTGTTAGGCAAAAAGATTGTTTAGAAATGAGCTTGAAAATATCAAACAAATTATATTGTCAAGACAACTAACTCCTCCCTCCATCCAAAACCAATGCACTGCAAAAGTCTACTGTAAAAGTTCATGTTGAACTGGGCCTCTGTGCTCTTGTTTGCCAATAAATAGGCTTGTTTTTCTTTCCTTTGTATGATGTGTTTAGCCCAATAACATGAAATATAATCAATAAATAAACCAGAGGGAAAAAATATAGTCCTTTAAATTAAACCAGAAAGATTTTACCGATTGCTTATACTTTGTGCACTGCATCATAGAAAGCAGGCAACTACCTTCAGAACATGACTATTCTGAATATGTAGTTATTAAAACTGGTTTTATTTGCCTGTTCATTTTACTACCTGAGCGAATTTTAAAGTGACTGACAATCAATTCTAACATCTTACCCCAGCAGGTCTTTAGAAATTGTAACTGCATGCTTCCCACAAAATGTCTTGACTATTTCTCCATAAGGAAGACCTAATGTTTCTGATAAAAATCACTGCAATTATAAAGACAACAGATTTACATTTCTCTAAATATGATCTTGATAATTTGAGGAATCTCCCTATTTTTGTGTTCACTGCTTGTGCCAGATCCTCACTGTATGTAGAAACTTGCTGGTGTTGGACTCTGCTTATTCTGAGTGCGGAGTGAAACAAAGCAATAACTTTGTGGAATTTCATTACTACCAGTTTTAGCTACTCCCAATACAAAACACTAGCTGGCACAGTCTGGTACTACTAACATAGCAGACAGCTGCCCAACCCCCTTTTTCTTCCTGCTGTTAAGCTACACCTATCTGTATATCATCAAGTCTTTTTGGACTTATAGTAAGATTTGTGCCAGACTATGTTTCTTGGCTTTAATGGTTAGCTTCCTTTCCAGAATATACATACTGCTTTACACATACTTTTATTACTGACATCATGAGAATACATCTTTACTATGTTTATATCTGGGTGTTAACCTGATTTTGCTTCTTCCATATGTGGGTGATGTGAGACTAAAAAAGCAAACTAAAATGCTGTTACCTGCTTGAACCATTTCCCCCTGCTCTTTCACAGGGGAAGTGATAATCATCTGAAACAGCAGGCAACTTCTAGCCAGGACAGTTTTCCAGAAATCTGAGTTTCCATGTATTTGAATCATATCACTAATGCAATTTTATTGACTTTGCATTTTATTACATGATTAAAGTACTACCAGGCACAAAAATAGTGCCCCTCCAACTTTGCTTGAGTCTCAGTTGGACATGCTAATAAGCAAGTTTTTAGAAGTAACCATTAGCAGTTGTAGGTTCTTGCTGAGAACTGTCTCATCAGGACTAAATAACAGATATTTCCAAATGTCAAACAAGCAAGACATAGGGTGGTCCCTATTAATCAGAGCACATTTAAAACTATTACTGTTGCTCCCTATGAAGTTCTTGCGCTATGAGATTTTCTAAGAAATGGTAGGAAATAAGCAGTATCTTGTATAAATCCACATTCTACTGAGCGAATCCAGATGAGGACTCAGACATTCAAACACAAGATCCTGGTGTTCTCAATGAGCCATAGTGGAAGGTTTATTTAGTTTATTTCCATTCAACATTCTCTCCACACAGACTATTTTTGAAGATCCCAATACATTTTCCTAGACTGGTAAGCTGGAATTGGATTTAGTTCCCAGAATGGGCCTTTTATATATCACATGCTCCAACCAGGATAGTCAAACTCGTGTATTCCCAGACCACATGATTTATGGGATCAAGCCTGGATCAGGCAGTGGAAGACTAAACTCCTACTTTCTTGCAAGGGAAGACTATCATTCCATACAATCAAAATTTATTAATAGGATATATTTTTTTTACTGTCCTTTGGAGAGCTACTCTATAACATTAAGGGCATGGGCTGTTTATACGTAACCAAAGCTATTTCTAAGGCCATGATTTGACAACATGAAATGCTCAGCAGCAAAAACGTTTTAAATTACACTGTCGTCCCTTTATTAACCTTTCCCTTCCCCAGCTCTATGCTGCAAAAAAATTCTGTCAAAAAAAATCTAGATCAGTTCCCAGGTTCAGTTCCCTCAGGCTGATAAAGGTACAGCTCAGAGGAAACTGCAAGGGCATAAACAGACAGCAAAGAATGGCTAAAAACTGTTTACACAGGTACTGACACCAAAGATTTCATATTACAGTACAGCCTAAATTTAACTTCTTATCCTGGCTTTAATCTGAACCAGCTACCCTTCCTGTGTCTCCACAATTACTTAGGAAATGTCTAAGATTAAATTTACTCCCACATAATTCTCAAACTCCCTAGTTCTCTCTGGGACAGAAGACCTGTAAGAGTAGTGCCTTTGACAATGGCTTTACATTTCTTTCTCCAGTAAACTGTGGCATTGAGAGGTAGCAGGAGCATATATAAACAAGAAAGACAGTTTAAAAGAAAAGCAAATTCTTCCCAGACACCTGAAATTAATAAGTGAGTACTGGGATTGAATAATTCTGTTTTGGTATGCATTAATACTCAGGATTTTCCTTTTACATGTACCACCTTGCATGGTAATGCTCGACTCCTCAAACTCAACCAAAAATTTTACAAATTCTTCAAATTGTTCTCATGAATTTGTGGGGAGGAAAACAATTTCATAGCAAGGTATAATATGAAATATTAATTCCAAATATTAGTATTATGATGAAAATAATACTGTTTCTGTTAGCTGTTAGAAGATTGATATTATGTTCCATTATATATAATACAGGATTTTTATGGTGGGGTAGCTAAGGACTATAGAGTAATGCAGATGAATAGGTGATTAGAAGCCAGCAGGATGCCAAATACAAAATAGATTATGGTAGGGACTGTTTGTGGTTCACAGGCTATTTGCTGTAGTATAATTCAAGAATAAACTGAATCGGTACTAGCTGTAATATGGCACAGCCTTGCTTACCCAGAAAACACTAGCTGGAACCCAGTTTGTATTTAAACAAACTGAAATTTGAATTTGTATCCATTTGAGATCTTGTCACAGGGGTAGAAAACGTCAGAGAGAAGCATATAACCTTGGAGGAGTTGCAGTGAGTTAATACTGACCATGAGAGAAGGTAGCTCGTCATACATTTTAATGGAAAACATGGCAGTCAGAGTTCAAAGAACCATGTTTGCAAATATATTATTAGATAATTCTTCCTAGCTATAATTAGTTTACTGAATCTCAGTTAAATCAGCTTCCTCACTAGGTAGGCAACTCTAGTCTTCTTGCTGCTCACCCTCCAGTACCGTAAGGGTAAAAAAAAATAAAACAACACAGACGAATTCCTCTGTATCTAAATTCCCAAATCCTGCAGCTTTAGAAGACCTTCATCGTTTCATCCTTCTTTATATTACAAACTCAAAGGCAGAACTAATAAAAAGAAATCAAATAAGATGATGCTATCTGTTCCCCAGTGGACTTCGAAGTACTTCAACTCAACCACAGACCCACATCACATTACTGGGCAAGGCATTTCAAATAACACGTTCCTTTAGGGAGGACAGAATAAGTCTTCTGTTGCAAATTTACCTCCTGCTTATTTAATGCAGATTGCTAAACTCAAATATGCCACTTTTTGGAATGTGGGATTAGTTCTGAAATGCCACTCTAATATAGATAATTCTTTCTTGCATCCTTGAGGGTTTTATCTGCCAGGCTAGACACTTTGTTAGCATTAAGTTGGTCTTCTGGCATTTGTGAGTGAAAGTTAGCAAAAATAGATGAGAGTGGGTTGCAGAAAAACCCTAGGGGAGTAAAGTATTATTGGATGGCATGTGAAAACTCAATTAAATTTATGCCCAATCATTTTCTTTTCAAAGAAAATCCAGAGCCAAATGTATGGACTCCACTTCTCCAGAACTATCAAACTTATGTCTTAGCCATGCATCCTTTCTGTGTACTAGGAAACCTCAACTCTCCTACCCCCAAGAGAGAAACCAGAGATGGTGGCAAAAATCCAGAGATAATGACTGATGTCAGCACACAAATAATCTGCTGATAAATTGGTTCAGGGCTGCTGTCATGGCTTAGATTTTATCACCATATAATAAGCAATTAGGTAGGAGCATATAGATCTAAAATATAATAGCAAACCCTATTGATGCCTGCCAAATAAGGACTGTTTATCCAGATATTAAGAGATATTGCCCTTACTTGGATATTGAAGTGTTCATAATGTGTTGGTTTACCTTTGGGTTGACTTTGTGGTAAGACCTGAGATTTCCTCCATGAAAACAAAATAGTTTTTTTGACTATGTGACACTGTCCTGACACTCAAGTGCCAGCTATTTATAAATAAAACTTATTAAAATATTGCATGTATTTTTCCTGTATCTATGCACAGATCCTTAAAGCCAGCAGTTATTTACAAAGGCAAAATAACAGCACATTAATTAGCTCTGGAAGCTATCCATTTTAGTACTAATAACTGTACTGAATATCATATTATGTTGTATTAGGAAATTTGTGATAGAAATTCCCTTTCTGTAGATTTAGGAAGAGGTTGTTAAGTGATTTTATTTGTAAAAACCTGGCAGCTAGGAAGAAAGTAAAATACTCTGATACTTGGATGTCGTGAATGACTTTTAAAAAGCCTGGAAAAATAATCCTCAAATCAAGTTTTAAAAAAATGTTTTTGAAATATACCTTGATTTTTACATTCAGTTCAACCGTGTAAATATTATTTTCCAATAATTAGGAAACAAATTTCCATAGTGCCTTTAAAGTTGTAGCTGTTTATATTACTAGCACAGATGCAAGTTTCTAAATCACATAATGAATTCAAATCTTGCCTTAATTGCTTTTCTAAAAGAGAAGTTACTCTTAATTTGAACTTTACTGCATCTGAACCAACCAAGAGAATAGCTACTTGACATTGTTCGTCCATCTGACAAAGCTCACCTAACCATTTCCAAAAAAATACAAAGAGCTACACAAACCCTTGTTTCTCAGCCTCCTTTTTAGCCCAGATATTTTGGCAAGTTGCACACATGAAGCTCTAAAGAAGTCAAGCCATGTGCATCTATGGCACCTCTGAAAATTAACAAACTTTGAGAAAGCTGACCTTAATCTTTTATGGGCTCTCTTTATCAAGTCAGTAAATGGCAAAACTTGCACTTCTACTGCAAGCACTGAAGCATCTATAAATCATGATTAGAAGCATCATTTTACTATAATCATAGAACAACTGACAAGAAAGCCTCATTAATATTTTGATGTTGTCATTGTCATTTCTGATCCTCAGCGAAACAGGCCACAAAGAATTACTGTTCTAAAATAAGCTAAATTCTTCTAAAGCTTAAGGTTACGGATGCATAACTCAACACTTGTTACCAACACAGAGCTCTCCCTGCAGGCGATCCTTCCTAAGGCTTGCACTCATCCCAAGTTAATGCCACTCCATGAAAAGAATTGGGTTGTGCCCCCTGTGGAAGCTCCTCCAAGCTGTGCTGAAGTGCAAGGGCAGTGGGACATGACATGGAGACACATGGAAAGCCTGGAGAGCTGAGAATCGACACATTGTTTCAGTTATTGGGATGTATGATTAAAAGGATATATATATATTAAAAAAAAAAAAATAAAAAAAAAAAAAATCAAAGCGCTTCACTGAAATCCAGGACTGTTTATCTCTCAAGAACAGTTTTAAGGAAAAATTCTGCTTTAGTTTAATAAAAACTGACTGTAGTGACTGTAGCTATTTAAACTGGACAGTCTTGGAAGGCCTTGCTCTCATCTATAAACATTTAAGACTCTTTAGACACTGAAAATCCTTTGTATATCATAAGGAGCCATTCTGTTAATGATTCGTTCTGTTAATGACATAGTGCCAGATAAATACTTTACTATAAGCTCTAGAAGATATTTTATATAATAGTATCTTTAGAAGGTGGAGCTATAGGAGTAATTGGATAAGGATGACTTTCAATTCCAGACCCTGTTAGCACATCCTTTTCAGTTTTAAGTGTGGATTGTGTTAGGTTTCCTCCCTCTCTTCGTTTCTATTGTTTCCCTCCTTACTGCCAGAATTAGTTCTGTAGACTGAATAATAGAACACGGCAATCCTTGATCTACTTTGAAAGGAGAGTGACTTCACTTTAAGAAACATACAAAGAAAACAGTTTTAAGATAGAACACAGGAGCAAAATTGTAGTTAATAAAAACACAATACTATTTTAAGACCTTCAAAGGCTTCTCTAAAATAGCTAGTGTCATTAAAAAAATCTTTTTAAAGACTTTTGTGGCACAACATTGCTGAAGCGATCAATTTTAAACAGCTTTACTTGTAAACTACAGATCAACTTTCTCCAAGAAAGTGTTCTTTATTTTATGAAGAAAAAAAATGATGTTATCTAAGCAGACTTGAACAAAGAAGTCACTATTAAAAGTTACAAAACCAGTCAATTTTTGTAGGACATTGATAACTTCTACTTAGTGTGCAACAGCATTTTAAGGAATAGATATTATGAAGGTCTGCGTCCCAGATAATATGAACAAAAAGCATTACTCAGAGAAAATTGAGATATTTTTTCTTAAACATGGTTTTTCAAAAACAGAATGGCAATGGAATAGCTTGGGCTTTAATAAAACAACATTTCCCACTGACCCATAACATCTTGTAACGTGCCAAAGAACAATTCCTATCATAACGCTCACAGTCCAAAAAAGAGGGACATCAATTAAAGTCATCTATTCTAGAGATCAGCTAAATAAATGGAAATATTATTATTTTCTGGCAGATACTGTAGAATTGGTTTCTAAACCATTTTGTTTTACCACAGAACAAAGGAAGCTATGCATTTCTTCTCTTGGCAGGTGAAAGTACAGTTAAAATTTAGAGTAGTTTCTTGGCAACATCTGGGGTGCAGAAGATGTAACCAATGATACCCCCATTTTGAGAAACCATCCAGCATGCCACTAGTTCTTCAGATCTGAAACACCAATATCATAACAGCAAAGGGTATGGTGATAATAAGGATGGGAAAAATTAAAATACATAATTCCAGTATGAAAACCTTACATGATTGTATACACTGCACATGAATTATACACATTTTACTGATGCTTTATTTAATCTATTTTTCTTTCATGCACTTTTTCATGTGAGTTCCCTCTTCCTCCAGTCTCTACCCTTTAGTGGAAATAAAAATCACTCTAGTCTGCCTATGCCCTCCTCTTGGAGAAAAACAAACATTCACACATGTACCCCTCCTTCCCTGACCTTCTTTCCCCCTGCTTCATGCCCAAACACAAAAAAAATCCAGGCATATGGCTTTTCAGATGAACTGCCACTTTAAAATAAGCTCATCCATGGAGGAAAACTGCTTTCAGGGCTAGAACAATAGTCCCAGTATAGTGATGGATACATTCTGCCAGAATGCTTTGTACGGAAAAAAATTGTTGAATCCCAAATGGATACAAGATTCGAGTAACAGAACGATTTGCTAGTCTGAAGAACTGCTGCAGCTGACACGGGAGGTGGCACATTTTGCTTTCCCTCCATCTGTGACCTTTATATAAAAGGTGTGACATAAGTGCTATAAAAAGATTTAGTTGAATGCATTAATGCTTCCTTTTGAAGTCTGCCATAATCTGTTTATTTATTTTGTAAAATAAAAAAAAAATCAAATGGCAATCAATCTATCAGTAAGTAAATTACGATCTGGAAGTAGATAGTGAAAGAAATAATACTGTTGCTTTCAAACATCTGGCATCTTAACTGAGATGCTTTTGCCTTTGTGAATCCTCAGTTTAGCATCTCATTCGGCAAAGAATGAATGCTAGCTGCAAACTTTCAAGTAATTATTACACATTGTGGCTTCTTACATTCCCAGAAGTAGGTAGTTTAATTATTTTTGGTCTCAAAATGCATAGCTATGGAAAAAGGCTAAATTAAATTTACTCTTGGTTTCTCTTTGTGATACTTCTGTATGTACAACATTTATATTTTAAAGTGACTCTGTGTTAATCCTCCTGGAGAGAAGGGGGAGTGGGTGGGAAAAGGTGTGAGAGGCTCATATGCTAGTTCCTATTGCAGGTGAGAACCAAATCTCTATCACTATAGCTCTCCCTCTGCAGCAGCGTTGACAGTACCAGCTGTTATTCCAATAACTACTGCTGCAATAAAGTCATTTCTTCAAATTAGAGGATGCTTACACTGCAGAATGATCCTTTTCTCTAGTACACTAGCATCAAGAAACCTGCACATTAACTACAGATCTGGCCTGGTAATGGCATTGCTGAGTGCTGAAATAACTCCTTTAAAGCTCTAGGTTTACAGCCCACTGTCCAAGTCCAACAGAAAATTAACTGTGCAAAGTAGTATCAAAATATGTTAAAGACTTTTATGTTACTAAATACTGGTTTTATTAAGTCTTAATTCCTGTTCAAAATAACAGTAAGTGACACACACTTATGATAGAATCATATTGCAAGTATAATAAAACTTATTGCACTTTCCCTCCTCAGTCTTCTTGGGGCAGATCGCAATATAGAAAATTACAAGCACCTTAAAGAGATAGCATATTTTAGCAGAGAATTGTGAATAAGGTAATCTACTCTAGTTGAAGTAGAAAAGTAATTCAAATCCAGCAGGATGCTGCAAAATGTGCCTAACTTCAGGTATATGATTTCTATCTAATTATAAACATTGAAATAAGCAAGACTTTTGAACATACACAAGTTTAAATAATTTCAGAGCTTCAGGATTCACATTTAATGCTCCAAGTACATTCATCTGACTCAGATGTGCATGGCTCCAAGAGCAGAAGGGGGACTGCTGCACAGTGTAGCATTGCCAAGCCTCTCCCTAACACTCACAAGTGAGACAATTACTTTGGGCAACCAGAGGTTCCCCAACTGCTGGTAAAATAGCTCAAAGATAGATAGGTACCTGCATTGTGCAAACTTTCTTTTTCTGTTGAAAACCAGCAGTGAGACTTGATACATATTCTATTCAGTTTTTTTGCAATACTGAAGTCCTTCATCTCATCCCAAAATGAAGTAGTTCTTACTGGAAGAGACTGTGAAGTTGAGCAGCTGAGAGTTTCAACACAAGGGTGCTGTGGAGCAAACAACAGCACATGCTACTTCTACTTTTATACAGTTAGAGTCCAGACTAACTGCAGTATTTCTGCTGGCTGGGCCAAATCTGGCCCCAAATTTGCCATAGTGACTATCTGCTGCACAGTTACCTTCATGTTTGCAATATATTGGGAATTTCTGGGTACTTTTATAAATACACACTGTGTGTTTTTACAAGATATATTACTGGGCTTAAAGACTGAGTGGCTTTTTATTGACATTTTTGTGTTATTTATTCATTTTTCCTTGATGATGCAAAGCATAATTCTATCATTTAGTATTTTATGGATAAAATACATAGTGCATTTTTTTCTTTACACAGAACTATTAACCGAAGCATATTAGTGGCAGGAAAATCTTTGTGCTAAACACTGTTGAATTTAGCATTCTTGAAGTCTGACTCATTGACAAAGAAATGTGTATTTCAAGCTTAAGTGCCAAAAAAGGACAGCTTTGAGGCCAAAGATTCTTTATGACAATAATGTCCTGACACATCAGCTCAAGCATCACTGAACATTAAACAGAATTTTATGAGTACACATGTAAATATAATGATGCTACAATATCTGAAGAGAAAAGAAAAATCAAAAAATAATTAATTTAAAAAAACCAATTTGAAATAACAGCAAAATGTACCACCACAGACTTAGAAAGAAAAATGCAACACTTGTTACACTAAACAAGAACAAACACAGCTATACAGACTAGGATAGATCACAGACACCAGGGATATGTTTTCCTTTGGTACAGGGACATGGAGAGGAAGAAGCTCTCTTTAACCACAGCTCAGCACTGCAACTAGTCATTTGGTTATAATGCTAGTACCAGCAGAGACATAAAGCTTTCAGGAGGTAAAGTCATCTTCCTCTAATCCCACCAAATATATATTAAAGTAACCAGCAAATTATGTGATATTTGTACTGAAGAGATAATTACATTAGTATCAAGTGAGATTATGTATGCAATAAGAGGGAAAATTTACTACCACATACTGCATCCAACCAGATATTCCCTGGGGCCTTTAAATGTATGTTCAGCCAGCAAATATTCAGCTGTGAGAAATCAGAGAGGGTGGCTTGTCCTTCCATTCCACTCTGAGCTTCACAACTGACTTTTCACAAGGGGATTCTATGCTAAAGTCATGCTCTGGCCATGTATCATACATGTGGATAAGAAGTGAGCTGATGATACAGAGAGAGTAAAATATTTTATCACCAGTCCTTATATATAAAGCATTACTCACACTTAGTCCCCCATAGCTCACAAAGTTCACATCCTCAGAGGAAATAACTACTTTGGCATTGCAGCTGTCAGATTCTCCAGAGAAGGAAGCCAACATTTTTTCTAGCACTCCCAAGGCAATACAGACTTGAACATCCCTCCTTGAGTCACTCTTGAAGTGTCTGCAGATTGTCTTGTAAAACAAAGGCCTGCCCTGAATAAAAATACCCTAGAAGTATTGAATATGAGCTAACCTATGTGCTTTATAAATATCAATATACTCAGCCATATAAACTCCCTGAAATTATTTTACCCACACTGAAATCAGCATAAAACAGGTGCTCAGGCAGAATCCAGATGCACTGTAAACTTTTGGCCAAGTGCTATTGCCAGAGTCACATATCATGGCTATGTGTAAGTCAGGAAGATAGTGAAGTTCCCTTTCTTGGTCAAAGCAGAAAAAAAACCTGCTCAAAGAGGTTCAAGGGCACTATCAGTCTACCCTAGGCCGTCATCCCATCTTGGCTTATTTCCCTGGGAACAGCACTTGGGGCCTTTTATTTTTTTTTTTTGTTTGTTTTTTTAATATTATGGTTTTAATATCATGGTTCAGACTTGGTTGGCCTCAATTCTTTATGTGCTTAGTGTTTGAAATTGTTTGGATGCTCTGAAAGAAATAAGCCTGCCAGCCAGAAATACTAAGCACCCAGACACAGAAGACAAGTGTGCCACATACTGGGCCATAACACATGTCAAAGACTTGAATTTCCTTCTTCCTCCAGTGTACAATTCACCTTTTAAGCAGGTCCAAGCAGTTAAACAGTTATTGTGGATTATTTGTTCCATCTTTATTCTGTTCCTCCAGATAAACACAAGCTGCACTCACTCATCTTCAGACAATCTAGGACTACGGGAAAGTCAGGTTGATGATTTTTTGTGCCACTACAGGGCTGCATATTGCAACCTATTTCAACAGCTGGAAATTCTTTGTTTTTCATATTGCCTGTATTCACGGGCAACTTCTCCATGTAAACTTCATGAAGCTGGTGATGCACTGCTCTTTTTTTTTTTTTTTTTTTTAATAGGTTACTAAATACTAAAATTAGTCCACAAAAAAGCTTCAGTATTTCCAAAGCTTCTCAAAAGCAAGCTCAACCATACAAATGTTCTGGTAAACAGTTTATTTTTACTATTTCTGTAGAATGTTAATACATACCATAAAGAGAATACTATGTTCAGATGGAATTAGTTATGCAAGAAAACTCCACTTATTTCAGAAGTTTGTACAAGCAGATGACATATTGCAGTACCACATGAAAAGACACTACATAATAGCACTGCCTTTAATGATGCTGCTGGACTTTCTTCCTCTCTTTAGTAACAAAAGACATGAGCACCTCTAAGGGCAATTGTAACTCATCATCATTTTGATTCTGAGCAAACATGCATCCAAAATTCCAGATAATTCCCTTTCTCTGCCACTTCAGAAATCAAAACAAGTTCTGTGGTTTAAAACAATCTTCTGGGGGAAAGTATTTCAAATTGTGCTGCTGAAAAAGCATGCTAGGTTTTCAGCTTTGTAATTTGCTAAATGTGAGAGCTAAAAGGTATAAAAACTGGAATTTATTAGTAAGAAAGCATATGGTCTACTCTAATATTGCAGGAAACAAACACTGCATAAACATTGGTGGCTTAGTTTCAGCAGCAGTTTCTTATCCAGAGATTTATTTATCTGTCCTCAATTTTTTAAAGTTATCAGTAGCACATTTCTATTCTGAATGGTGAGGACCAAACTACACAAATCCTTTTCTAGGCCTGCCTGCTATCCTTTTCTACCTGCCTCCTCTTTCTCTCTTTTTACTGATTTTATATGTTTTACTTTTTCAGGGTAAAGTGAGCCCCAACCTTAAACAACTCAGCACCTTAGCAGAGTGACCCACCCTGCCAAGCAGGCAGGCTTCAGGCAAACCCTCTGGAGAAGAGAGAGAAACACGAGGAAAACAAGGAGCACAGCTGATACTAAAGAAGGGAATAACGGGCAGGAGGGAAATCAGAACTAATGAAAGTGAGTCCCTAAATTTAAATTTCAGTCAGGAAAAGAAGCTGGGAAAAACAAGTGTTGTTCTTTATGCAAATACTTAACTCTGTCACAGGACAAGAATTAACGAGAAAAAGCCTGTTGCAGAGCCACCTTCAGCACTTCCTTCAGTACTTCTCAGGAGACTGTTTTACACAGGAAAAACACAAAGGTTCTTCTTAAACCAAGCTGATTAATCCACCTCCCTCTTCTCCCAAGGCAGGCTGCTTTCCTTGTGAGAGACTAGTAGCCATTTTGCAGCCTCAGGAGTAACTACAGCTCTCACTCCTTCAAGTGCTTTCCCCAGCCTAGGTCTGAGACATAACACCTAAAATAAGAGGGGGAAAAAAAAAAACCCAAAAGAAAACTGCAGACTCACTCATTGCCACAGAAACAACCAAGCACAGGAGAGAACACCATCAACCATACCCTTCTGATGCACACCTTGTACTGCAGACTAAGAAGTAGGTGTGTGCAGGGGCAGAAATATGCTCTGCTCCCACCCCAGTAGCTGGACTACAGCTGTTTCTCATTATTCCTAATTGCTCCTAGTTACTTCCCCCTCTCAACTCCTTCTATGGGGGTGAGGTTTGGGGACTGGTTTTTTAGTGGTCTTTCTAATGCAAAATGCTTTCTGTGGCTGATCTTGGCAAATGTTGTTTATAAAACATGCCTAGCCTAAAGTCATAATCTTACTTTAAAGCCTTTTGCTCTCCCTGACAAATTTATACTAAACTGGATTGTGGTTAATACAGCTCAGGTTCTCTGTTGCTTTGCCTTCTTGTCTCTAGGGTCGGTTTATCCTTTGTATTTGCTTTTACTAATGCAGCCACATAGTGGATGACATCAACATTTCTTCTACAGTAATCTCCCAAATCTCTTTCCTTCGTGAGTATGCTGCATGTTTTTGTTATTAAATAGGTTTTTCTTTTCTGTTTTGGTTCACTGATCCTTGACTTCATATTTTACATCATGTCCACTAAACTTGTTTTCATTTATGGGCCCAGACATTTAAGCGATGCTGCTATCTCTGAAGCAGGTTGCACAGTTCCTCATTATAGGAGGCAGTTGGCTAGTAGAATCTCAAACATTAAAATTAAGTCATATTTACTGCTTTAGCAAGGCTACCTAGACACATTTTCTTTCTGTATTTAAGTAGCTTACCAACAGTACAGCCTATGTTTTAATAAATGAGTGATACAGAAACATCTGCTGCCTGAAGAGGTGAGGCAAGGCATGTGCAAAGCCAGCTCTACCACCCTGTACTGAAAGCTTCACTTAGTGAACTAACTGTGGCTAACTGCCACATGTTCTTTAATTACATCTGATTCATGGAAGTTGTTCACTGAAATATGTGTATGCTAGAAAAATATAGGCCTACATTTTGGTAAACATGCAAACAAGCAATAACAATAAAGCTAAGCATTCTAACCAACACAAGACACCGAGATTGACAGCTTGAATAAGTTTTAGACTCACACTGATACTCTGCTTTCACTCAAAACTCTGCTTCCAAACTGCTCTTTAAAGTGGAATCTCAGGGGTTTTATTGCTAGATTTAATGCTGTCTCTCTGACTGTGGTCTCTACCAGCACTGCTAAGAGTTTGCCCATTACTTCTGGTAATGGTGATCAACTTTTACACTGGTGCTGCTTGCTCAGTGATCCATCAGAGAATTATGAGAGTGCTTAACCTTCTACATGGTAAATTGGAAAGTCCTCCTAACTTCAGTGGGCCTCCCTACAATACATAAAGATAAGCATATGTGGGAGTCACATACAATCCACGTGTTACTTGACAATGGTCCAAAGAAAGGCAACAAGCTATGTAATAGCTTAAGAGTGACGACAGCAAGAGTTCACATCCAAACTGTTGCTGGACAATAATTTGAATCCTGGAATAATATGTATTCTGGCTTTAAATGCCTGAAGTACAAAAAGATAACCAGACTTAATATAGCACTTCTGGACTTAGGTAGATTTTAAGGAGCACAGTAGGTGTCAGCTCCTGCACTATTTCTGAGGCAACAGCAAAGAGTTTACTGCTTTAACTCTTGTTTTTCACACTAGTTGGTGACCAAAGGAACAAGGAGGCAGATGGCTCCTTCCTATCTACAGGTTATTTTGTGGAGCAGGGAGAAGGGAGGATGCTGGCTTTCCCAAGCCCTTGTGGTTCTGCAGAGCAGGCTGGATGCTCATGTGGCATCTTTTTTCTCCCAATTCCCTGTTGCACATTTTTGTTGCTCCACTGCACATCTCTGAAATACTTCAACAGTTTAGGGGATCACTGTATTTTCTTAAGAGTATTGTAGTTATTTCAAATGATGATGGTCATCATGTATCCAGACCTGGAAAAATGTAAATCAGAATATCCTTTTCCTTCTTAGTGTCTTTGAAGATTTGTGAAACTATGGTCAGCTGTTAGAGTAACAATAATGTTTCTTAAAACACAAAAATAAAAGATTCCTAACAACCGTAACAGGACTGTCCCATGTTTCCCCCTCACTGTTCCTCACCTTCTGAATATGAATGGTAGTCTCAGGTAATGACAACAAGCTATCACTAAGACAAAGTCCAATTTTAGGACTGAGGGACTGTCCCTCCCCTAAACTCATTTTCTTGCCCGTCACTCTATTCATACAAAAATGTTCAGTTGTCTAAATGAGCTGAGCTGCTAAAATGATAAGATAAGGAGTTGGTCTCTAGATCATCATGTTGCTATTCTGAAAGTAATTTATGGATTTTGGCAGACAAAATACACAGGCAAAAAGCATAATTTAGGACTGAAGCCTGATGGTATGTTTTCATTTGGTTCTTTGTGATTCAAAGACCTTTTCGTTCTTGTTCCCTTTCTTCTTTCAAGTGTCAACCCAGTCCAAAATGGGCTCTGGGACTTCAAGGGACTTACAACCTGAAGTGACAAGTTCCCCATTCAATTAAAGTTATATTGACATGTGCAATCTCTCCTATGTGTGAAAATGTAGATTTAACAGTAAATAAGAAAATGTGTTTAGTGTTGTAGGAGATTCTCTCTTTCTATCAGCTGCTTGGGAGACTGAGGAGGACTGCGAAAAGCAAGGAAAGCAAGCAAGACAAACTTTCACAGTGCTCAAAGTCACAAGCAACTATGATGCCATGTTGAAAGTATTCCAGCCAGAAACCCTTTCCCCACCTTATTCTCCCAGCTGCTCCTTCTTTTGTGAAGAAGTAGTTTACTCTACAAGTTATCAGAAAAGCAAACAAACACAGAAGTTTACACAAAAATCAAGGGGAATGGAATAATAGGACAATGACAGAAAACAACAAAAGCAAGGAAATACACAGATAAATGTCAAATACGCCCTCTGGACCCTTCCATTTGTTTTACAACAGCTAATTTAAGATTCTCTTTCCTTACTTTCAGGATGCCTCCTGCTGTGTTAAGGTTTGAAGACATCTGATACTATTTACTCTTAGTACCTGGTGTGGATTTCACCAGCAGTAATGGATGCATATTATGGATGTGAGAAGACCCTCTTCACAAAACTGTTGTGGGCAGAGCAGGATACATCTGTGGCAGGGAGGCAGGTATGTTGACCTGCTGTAAAAATCTATGATCCTATTTTTAAGACTCAGTTTTACCACAGAATTCCTGCACAGAGCTGGATAATATACTTCATCTTTTTCTGCTTAAGCTCTCTATCTTCATAACAGCAAGATAATGTATTTGCTTGTTCTTTGTGGGTGAGATTTTCAATACCACTGAGAATTAGCTTGAAACAGAGAATAAAATCTCCTTGGATTTCAGCAGGAGGTTATTATTTGTATGCTTTCATTTGTATGCTTGGGTATTCCCCAACTGTCTGTCTAGTTCATAAGCGCTTTGGGTCAGAGACTGTATTTCAGGGTATGCATTAACCACAATTCATACAGTGGAGCTCTGATTTTGGATAGGTGCTCCAAATGCTAATGAATAACAGTAATTGAGCAGGGTATGTGGGCTACTACCTTTCAGCTGGGAATATGGGGTACTTGGTTGGGTTGAATCTGAATCAAATTCAAATAAATTCAGCCCTGGATTATTTTCTTTTATTTGTTTCAGACAGGAACCCACATGCAAACACTGACTAGGCAAATTCCTCTACTCTGTTCTGAATATTAGGGTGGCAAATGGGAACAGCTTTGTGCATGAAGAAAATTAATGGCTTTGGGATGTTATTTTCAAATTGTTGTAAAGTTTGTCATAACAACATGTTTTCTATAATTTCTTTGATAGCTCAGGAATATTACTTTTCTTCTTTAGTGAAAGGTCACACAACTATATACCATCTCTTAAAACCAGTGAATGCATAATGGCTTCTGCTTTCCTAACAGGAATCATCAAACAAATTCATAAATCAATGAAGCACATCGATGCATTACTTTAATTGTCATTTCTGTTCAGATGGTTGGTTTATGTAATGTAATTGTTTACTATGTCTGAGTATTACACTAGAGAAGCTTGGCTGGATCTTCATTTCAAAATCTATTCTAATTTCTTAAGCATTTTTATGAAATTAACAAACACGTCTATGGAGTAGATAGAAGAAATTCAGTTTAAGGAAAAATACGACTCCTTCCCCTCCCTTTTTGGCATTTGTGATGAGATAATTTTAAACATTGCTGTCATTCCATGTGTTTTCCTAGAGATGAATGCTATCCTTAGATTTGTCAGTTAAACCTCCATAACAGATTTCAGGCATTACAAAGCATTACATGTCGTTAGGTAGACAGAATTTATGAGTTGTGCAGGTGGCTTCAACAGTGCCATGCTTAAGATATTAGCCATGACCAAAGAGAAAATGATAGACATTAATAGCATGAAGAGCACTGACGTTTTTCTTTGAAATAGAAGAAATAATGGGTTAAGATGAAATATTATAAAATTCATTTTCTTGAAATAATATTTTTCCTAGCAGAGTGGTACAGAATAGCTAAGTGTTTAGCAATCACAATTTATGTTTCTTGCAAAATCAAGGGCTTGTCTCAGAAGTAATGAGACTAAAACCCTTTCAACAACTATAATTTAGGTTCTTATTTATTTCTTGCGTTTTTAGCTTTTGGGGTTTGTATTTTTGCTGAGAAATGAAACTCTTATAATCTGATAACCTTAGGCACTGGGATTTTCAGAATAAAATAAAACTAAGAATATCATGAAGTCCCAGGGATGGGATTTACAAGAGTCCAATGGCCTGGATGAAGTTAACTCAAGCAGCAAATTAGTGCCCTGCTCAGGGTATTGAACAGCAGGAAGTGAGGATATTTCTCAGCCAAACAGACTTTGAAAGATCTGAGTTGAAGACCAGGATTTCAGGGGAGCATAAAGGGGAACTCTCAGCTGGAAGAGGGAGACTGAAAAAGGCTGTACATGTACAGTGTTGAAAAAGGACTGTATTACATGAACAGATCAC
>JAVHNF010028545.1:0-10735 GCA_034783455.1 Micropsitta finschii | reverse complement strand
CTCTATGCAGTTTCTGAAAGAATGACTTTCCCAAATATCACAGAAGATATGGGTCTGGGTCTTTTCTCTCAGGAGCATATGTTTTTCTTTTCATTTTTGGGCAAACTTCATACAGATACACAGGCTCAGGTTTGTAATCACATGGAATATTATGTATGAAATGCAGAAAATGTTGGTTTGTTAATGCCACCACCTGAGACTACAAGGAAGCATGCACAGCTCTTTGTACTCAGGACATAAATGCTTGTGCTAAACCTTCTATAAAATACAACTTATTTCTTCTGCTGGCTTTATTTTTTTATTTGTATTAGCTGTCAAGAAGCTGTCAGTTAAGAAAAGGGAGCTCCAAATGATCTATGCCTTTTAAAGCAAGTAGGAAACAGAAAATAATTAGATATGGTAAATGTGAAAATTGATCTATCTGAAGAGAGTGCAGTTTACAAGCAAGAAATCAATCAGTTTACACCAAATAGATTAAAATCATGTATCATTATTTTTAATGGTTCAAGATGTAAAGGTCTGAAGTCTAAATAGAATTCCTGATGATTACTTTTATTAAAATCCTGAGTACTGGAAGATATACAATGGCTGTCTAGATTGATTACTATGTTATCTGCTTTGTAGAAAAATAATATCCTTGACTTGCTGCTTGTTGCCAAAATCCTCATTACTATGCCTAATATACTGTGTCTCTTGAGTAAATTAAAGCATTTCCGTCTTTTGTACTCTAGTTTCCCTAAAGCTGGATCCTTAAAAATACCAGGACTACGCTGTGACATCTGAGTTCTGGAGATCAATTTATAGCTGTTAAAGATCCTGAAGAATTGGCCATTAAAACAGTTACTATTTGACAAATAACAACATTTGTGTTTAGCCTGGACATTTATCAAGCAGCCAGAGCACTTATTCCTGATGCCTGAATGAAGGTCTGCATGAACAAACTTATTAATCAGTTAGTGCCTGTTTTTAAATCACCTGTCTTATTTAAAAAAACCCAAACAAACAAAACAAAAACCACACACACACAAACCAAACCCAAAACCAAAACAAAAAAACCCTAAACCCCAACAAAATAACCCCAAAACAAAAGCAAACAACTTGCACTTTTACATATATTAGAGTCCTGATTTGATAACACTGGGAAGTGCCTATAGCATGGCGTCATAGACATGAGCAAAACCACCACCAAAAAGTAAAAGCTCTGATATATAAAATAAAAATAAATCATTTTTCTTGAGAAATGCTTACATATTGTTTTAATCTTAGACTAGGGATCAGGTGGATTATATATATGCATTTTGTTGCATTTAGACATACAAAAACTTAAGTAGATCATGATTGCATTTCCTCATATGTAGCAACTGTGCTATGTTACTGAAGTCAATGGGAACACTGCTACAGACCTCATTAGCTTTTCAGAGATTGGAAAATGATCCATGGGACATTTCAGTATTTAAAAAGTTCTAAACTAAAAATGATCTTTGAACTACTTCTTTATTATTTGTGAGTGAAACCCATTATTTTAAGCAAAATATTTTCACAAAATGAAAATGTTTAATTTTGGGTTGTATGAGATTGTGGTATTGAAAACATATAACAAAAATCATTTCTATACAAGGTTTGATCTGAAAACACCAGTATGTTGCCAGTTTCCTTCCTGGTTTTGTTTCTAAAGAAAACATGGGTTAAATTGACTCCATTTTGTGGAATTTATCAGCACTGCCGGAATTGCATTCTACGAAAGAAGATGGTTTTATCAAAGCTGTTCCAAGAAGCTTAGTTATCGAATCCACAGGGAAAAAAAGCAAGCTTTACGTAGGTCCCAGTTACAAAGAATCTACTGTTTGCTAGTAAGGGATCAGCGTAACTAAATAGAGGTAAGGACAAGACAAAAGTTTCTAAAGGAAGCTTTGTGGTTCATCACCCTACTTATTTTCTCTGAGGATTATGTAAAGATTGTTAAATGTTGTGGGTTTCTGTTCAAATTAAACACAACATACAAATATTTAATTTCTGTTTACTGATCAAATTACTACAGGCATTGCATATATTTTAGCAGCAGATTATGAATTTGGCCCTTATATTTTACCATATATATTCCACAGGCAGTATCAGCTCTGTTTTCTAAGGACAGATTCAAAATCCAATGAATTTATTTAAAAAAGGAATGAATAGTAGGCATATCATCTTCTTCCATGAATAATTATATTCTGTGTTTATAGAACATTTATTTTTCAAAGCTGTAGACAAATATTACCTAAACAATCATCACAACATTTTTGTGTGCCAGGTTTTACATATAAAGAAATGAGAAGAAAAAAAAAAAAAAAAGAGATATAAAATAGAGTGCCTAGCACTTTAGTCCTGTAACTGGGATTTCAAGTTAAAGTAATGCAAATAACAATAATGGTATGGGAGAAACCTTTCAAGTTTGAGTGTCTAACTGGCTTGATTTTCATAGGTTTAGACTTCTGAGCGCTCACAACTCCCTTTGAAGTTGATTGAAAATGTGAGTGTCAGCACACATTAAAATCAGACCACTAATTTAGATGCTTAAAAATGAAATTTAAATTCACAACTTTAAGTTTGGAAAAATTGACCTAGGTGATTTTTCCAAAGGAGCTTACAAACCAGTGTCAGAACTAGGATCTTATTTCCAACACCTTGTCTTCACAGAAATTCCAGCACAGACACTATGGGCTAAATGAATCACAAAGTTGTAGATCTATGCTGCTAAAGGAAGTTGGTGTGGCCAGATACTATTGCATGCTACCATAATCCAAAGATTTGTATGAGACACTGCAAGGGAAATGTCCTTTTTTTCCCAGGGCAGCTTAACTGCAAAAATAGCTGATACAACACTGTTTCAGTGCGAAGACACTGAAAGTCTGGTTATTTTACATACACTGGTCCTCTCACATACTTGCATGTGACATACTATGTTACTGAGAAAACCCTCATAAAACTGGCTGTGTTATCATCTATGAAATTATGGTTTAGCTTTCTTTGCACTCTAAGAAGTTATGCACCAGGTTGTCCTGTTCAGTGTCTTAAGATCAATTCCTCTGCTTCAAAGGAGCATGAGGAATTTTTCTTTCTATGTACATAGGACCTAGTTCTGATCGTTATGTGCAGATAATATTGAGAGAGGCTATGAGGAGCATCTTCCCCATCAGCTCTCAGTCACAAGAGATGGCCATAGTACAGAAGGGACGTTCTTTGATCCATACGATTTCCTAGCTTTGATGAGGTGGCCAAAGGTCCCTTTCATATTATGACTGCAGCAAGATGGAAGAAGTAATGACTTGGACATACTGACTCCCTAAAATCAAAATAAGGGTTAGAGCTGGTGAATTCTGTCTAGTACCCGCTCTCTGTGGAGATACGTCTCAGGATATGTCTAACTTAGTGAGTACTGGCACTCAACAGAAGCCAGTTTGTAGCAAGAATTGTCAAACACTGAGAACCCAACATACATGTCATGCATTTCATGGTATATTAATTTGGGAAAGTTCTAGCTGGGTTGTGTGCTCTGAATGCTTGAGACTGGTCAAATCCCATCAAGGGCACTCCCAAAACACATCCTCTAGCTTAGCGATATCCAAAGGAACAAGGCTATTTCTGGATGTGAACCAAAGCTCAGTGTTGTGGGAGGACAAGTCGATTTGCTTTAAGTGTGCAATCCTAATTTATGTGCACCCTCCATGGATGCACACTCTCCAAGTTCTCCCATGTTGGTTCTGTAGCCTGGTACTTCTAAGGCCAGCAATGCATCGGGAGTTTGCCTGCAGCGGAACTCTGTAGGGTGGGCACTAGTCAAACAACTCAAGATTATAAACCTATGAAACAGAGAAGAGGTAGAAGCTGGGACTTACAGTAAGCTAAGCCCGGTTATTACAAAGGGTTGTTAGATCCTTTTAACAATCAGGCACAGATACTATAATCTCACTTGCTAAAGCTTCATCTGTAAGTCCTGCTCATACCCAACTGACCTTGAAAATATGCAGTAACGGACTAATGCTATAGCTATACCAAAGTTGCACAAAATAATAATTAAAAAAAAAATCATAAATAAGGAAAGTTTACCATGGTTCAGTGTGTTTTCTTTCCATTACATTTTGGAAGAGAATGAGGCATATGAACATCAGAAAAGAATCAGCTTAAACTGTGATGCTTGCAGCCTTAATTATGAGCAACCCCACGTCTCTGTTTACAGAAGAGAGATTACCTACATGTTATTTGAAAACCATTGGGTGTAAGTTTATAGTGGTAACAAGCAAGTCTAATTTTCTTTCATACTTAGGATTTAATAGGTACAGAATGCTGCCCAAGGGAAAAAAAATGAACAAGTAGTAACTTGATATTTATTCTACACAGACGTGAAGAAAGCTTAAAGAAATACACAATGTCTGAAACATTGACATGTATATTTTAATTGTAAAGTTGCTTTTCTAATAGATTTTTCTCTTATGGAACAGGTTAAAATAGTTGCAGCATTTTCCAGTGAAAAATATCCCACCTCAAAACCAACCCCAAACATCCCAAACCACCACAAAATTCTGTTTGGAAAATCTTATGGTGGAGTCATAAAAACTGCACTGAGTTTGTACCATCTGAAGCTGAGAAACAGTAGTATCATTCTGTATAAATTATACTTTTTTCCTGGGCCAGATTATTTTGTAAATATGGATTCCTTCCGCTTCCAGGATAGATTATATTTATCATCTACCCTGGAGAATATTACTGAAGAATCCTCAGATGTTTTCAAGCACACAGATCCACAGCCCTGATACTTGACTGCAGTAAGGAAGCACTAATATGATGTAATGAGAGGGGCAGTGGTGGAAATCCTAAAATCTCCTTTGCCCTTCTGGTAAATCCATGTCTGCAAAAACAGAAACATTTCTGCAGTATAAACCCTGTTACTATTATTCTTTTTTGCAGATGGAAGTGGAGGCACAGTCAATGTAGGTGGTTTACCCAAGAACATGTGGAAGGTTTGTGACAGAACCAATACGTGCAGTGTGAGTTTATCTGTACTCTTAGTTCATGCTCACTTGCATCCTGGATCTCCTCCTGACACTAGACCTTGAAAGCTGACTCATCACAGGTTCTTTAATATGCTTAAGCTAAAGCCTATATGAAAACTACAGGCCATTATTTTAAATTAACTTATTTTTACAGTGGATAATTTTCATTTTGTCGTTATTTATAGCAAACGTATTTGGTGCCTCAATTCCTTTTCCCTTTTTAACACAAGAATTGTCATTTGCATTGCATTTTAAGACAAATTAAATTATAAAAAGACTCAATTGTGTAACTATCAACACTATGGTATTTCTTCTTATTACGGAGACAAACAAGGAGTACATTGGAAAAAAAAAACTGTGAATCTCGTTTCTGATCCTACTGAAGCAAGTAACCCATTATACCAAGGTTAATTTGTTGACTCATGATTTCCACTTATCCAATGATACACTGAATCATATGAACAAACCTCTACAATCTAATCAGGTTTTTTTTATTGAATCCTGACCTTTTATACACCTTCTTCTTGATTATGAATGACAGTGACCTTTATCTAATTTAAAACACACATACTGATGCAAAAATATGCAAAGTACACATGTAAATTCTGAATTAAGATGAAGATGTGCATAATCTTCTGGAGAGAAATTGCTTTAGAGAGAGATGTTTATATTAGGGCCAATTGAGGGTATGTGGGGAGAAAAAGTGAATTAGCCAGAACTCAGATGGGTTTGGAAGCACAGCTGTGGAGGTACTGAAGTTTGCTTAGATTTTTTCAGCTTCTATTTAGAATCCTGAAATGTCAATATAAATATCAATTTTTATTATGCCATTCAGCATTTTACAGCATTCATGAAATGATCAAAATGCAATAAAGTCAGACAAAATATCTCTTCACCTAAGATTTGGCAAACTATACCTCAGTATTCTATTTATGTTTCACTAAAAATACATAATATTAATTTTCTACAACACAAAAGCTTCATCAAATTTTCAACATTATAAAAGCTGGCTGGTTCATCTGGAGATCTTTTTTTTTTTTTTAGCTCAGAATGTAATTAGGAACTGCTGCAACTGTTGAAAAACAAATATAAGAGGAGTAACTCCCAGGGAAAAAGAAAGAACTTCCTAAGTTTTCTCTGTCTTTTTTTATGTTCATCACTAGTGGGTCTGAACTGAAATTACTAACGATGAACCCAGCAATAGGTACAGTCTGAACCATTGTGTAATCCTATAATCCACTCTCTCTTCACAAGTCATTCCTTCCTCTTAATTGCTCCAAACCTAAGTGATAGATCAGCGGTTTTGCTCTATCCACTCTCTTAAAAAAATATATTAAATATACATATATTTACAGAAAATTTTCAAAACTCTACATAAAGAGCATCAAAGCAAAAATGTAACAAACACATTCGTCTAAGAGATTCCAACCAAACAGTACCTGGCATTAGCATGTACTTTCATGATTAACAACAGGGGTTTGTCAGACTGCTATTTCTGAAATAAACAGATTTATCCTGACAGATAATCAGCAGTTTTCACTACTTAATACATGTTATCATCTGCTGCTGACATCATTACATTAAAAGCACACTTAGTATAATTTTTTTGTGGAAAAATTAAACAGGTTTTATGGTACACTTTTGTTGGATTTTTGGGGGGATAGAGGGAAACCCAAGGGAAAGACTGGAACATTAGAGAAAAGATACATGCCAATCAAGACAGGGAAGGTCCCCAGAAATGTTATGCTGTATTTGTTTTTTCATAATCTATTAATGTAACTTTAAGTAAATGAAACCCAAATGTTCTGGCTGTAGATCATGTCCTGTACTTTTAAGCAGCCTTTTATAATGTCCTTGGCTGTCCCTCATATTACCTCAATACTCTTCTGTGTCTGTCTGTCCTTTCTGCTCCATGTAAAAACCAGCCACATAAAGCACATTTGTGAAACATTTCTGATTTTCCCACTTAAAGACATATTTTTGAGGCTGCCAGGAGGACTTTGGGAGATCAGTGATATCAAGCATAGCCTGTATAACTTTCTGGCAAGCTCAACATTTCTCTTCTTTAACTTTCAGGCATCTCTCTGTGGATCATCCCTCCCTCCCCTGAAAAAGGAGACATCAGGTTACACAAAACTCATTGGACAGGAAGTGCAGAAGTTACTGAAACAATGGAAAAGTTCATCACAGACCAGTTCTGTGACCTTCAAGAAACATGGAACAAGGTCACTTACGCATGGGGTCCCTGTGGATTCCCCCCTTCCAAGTGGTCTACTCCTTCAGCTCTCTGTTTCTGCAGTGATCAAGTTAGTACTCAACATGCACAATGACATTTTAGTAAAAGAAGTTTATTATACCTCCTGTATATAATCCAAGTAAACTATTCTTGCCTCAGTAGTAAAGCTGATGGGAATTATATATCCTCAGGTCCACTGGGGGAAATTCTGAATTTTTTTTCCTTTTTTAGATTTTAGGTTGCCAATTAACATTTTACTATTACTGCTCTATGAATTCATCTGATGCAGCCAGTGCAAAGAGTAGGTAACAGAAATTACGTGGGAGTTGTTGCTTGACTTTGACAAGATTTTTATCGTCTTCATCAGAGTGCAGCTTCTAAGTCATAGACTTAGACTGTTCTGTAGGGGCAAGTCAGATATCAAAGTGCTGGCTCCAGTGGCCTGTTGTGACTAGCTTTATTTCTCCAGAGACAGAACTTTCATCCCTCTTTCAGTCCTTTGTCTCACATGGGATGCATTTTGTCTCCTACTTTCTTCTTTCATAACTTCATAGGAAGAGAAGTAAGGAATAGTAGCTAGTTACTGAGGGATGTTTATCCATTCACACTCATGCATTTTCATGTCACATTCTCCCCAAGGTTAACCCCTCCTCCCCCTCCAAACTGGCAGAATTAATACAGTGGGAGGGATTAAGTCCCGTAAGTGACAAATGTAACCTTTAAAGAAGTGGCAGGATCACATAGACTTTAAATATGTCTAAATTCCTATGTACTCTTTGTCTCTTACAAAACCTAACCTTTGAGAAATATGTATGTGTTGGTTTAGTGTCTCTTACCCTCCTTTATACCTTTATTCCTCTCCCTAAAATTTCAGTTGCAGTTCTTAAAATTAATGTAGAATTTTACCACAGATCTTTTGCCTCAGGTACACTGGACAAAAACTCAACGTCTCATACTCTGATGTAGAACTGAGAAAGAAATGCTAATCTAACCAAATGATTTCAGTGCTTTATTTTATTTCTAAAAGTGTTGAATTTCTATTGACCCTCATTCTTTATATTGCTTGTACACAGGGATGTTTGAGGCTGCTTAGATTTTTGTTTGCATTAGATATTTTGTGTCCAAAGGTCAACTGAGCATTACTTTTGAGTCAGATGCCTACTGGCTGCATTTCTAATAGTTAATCTTTTCACACTGAGAGAAATAAAAAAGTGGGAGACAGTTTAAGCTATCCCAAATAAACAGACAGAAGTAAAGCAACTATTACTTTTCCTGTGCGGACTGCTCTTGCTCATTGCTCCTCAAGAGATAACACTCTCTGACATAATGTCAGATAACCATGTTCAATGTTTCACAGACTTGCCATTTAAAGATTCATTTCCACTCCACTTATTTTCTTTTTATCTGCCTCTTTTTTGGTGCATTTCATCAGTGAAAATTTTCATGTAGACTCCCCAGAAAAGGCATTGGGGACAGAGAGAGGCAAAAGGGTCCAACTTGACTTAAAACACCTCTAGAAATAATAAAGGGAGTATGACTGAAATGCTTTCATGAGACTAGATGTTTGCATGAAATTCTCAACTGTTACTAAAGCTTCAGTGCAGTTCCTGGGGAAGACAGATATATAAAGCCTCAGGTTAATTTCAGTCATTACCAAGCATTTTACATCTGCTGAAGAATTCCAAACATATAAAAGGATGTCAATCTAAACTTTTAGACTAAAATAAATAAATAAATAAGGAACAACTTCAAAGGCTGTCAGTAGGCAAGTTATGGATCTGATTCAGCTTTTAACCTCTAGAGGTATAAGCACACTTTATCTGAAAAGAATTGCAAGGTCTGTACTCTGCAACATTACATTTTAATAATCTACAGTACATGGAAATTATAAGAAAAGAGAATATGATATAATTTTGTACATAATTTGATGAGAAGCTGTGGGGAACATATTCTTTCTATGCAATTATAGAAAATACTAATGACAAATCATTGACAGAGAACTTTGTTGACAATTAGATTTCCTATTTATAGCTGTACACTTTCTTAAAGGCTTTACTACTTTTCAGGATTCCCGAATTTTCTTCCTTCCCTAGAATATTTTTAACGTATAGTTCAGCAAATATGCCTACTTAGAGCTGAAAACAACTAAGGCCTTTAAGAAGTTGAATGGAACTTATTAACAATCTCTACAGCATCCTTTTAAGATGATCATTTATCTTTTTAAGTGTGTTCTGTAAAACCAGCAAAAAGAGTCTGATGGGAGTAAGAGTCCTAAATTATACACAGCTACAAGGTTTACTGCATCCTATAGATTCTGCTGCAAGGCACACTACAGTGGACTATCAGGTAACTTATCTTGAAGAGATGTTTGACTGAGTTACTATAGCAATGGCAAGTTTGCAGAGGCAGAGGAAGAAACCACACCAGTAGAAAAACGCAACTGACCACAGAACACTGACAATCTTGTTTAGAAAACTTTATAGCATAAACCAGCATGAAAATAAATACAAAGGTTCACTCCTTTGAGAGTTTACTGAAAATACATTCAGAGGCCTCAATAATATAAGCACTTGATTTCTTATTTATTTCAGTGTATCAAGGAATTAACTCAGTTACATCAGGTAAAGCTGGTGAACCTACAAGGAGAATTGAGTAGATTATTTGGAAGTAACTGCATGAAATGCTTCTGATGACTCACAAAGGCACACTTTTGTCCCTCTAAGACATTGGTCATTGGGTAAAAGGTGGAAAGGAAGTAGGAAATAACTGTCTGCTGCAACAATATTTTAATTCACTTACAAAAAAAATCTTCCTTAGAAAGGCCTTTTTTTCCCTTTTTCATATCTCCAGTGGTGAGTCATCTAATCTCATCTCTGTATATTGCTAAACTCCACAGGGATCACCTTTACTTCCCAACTTTATCCTGGCCAGAGATTCAGTCAGACAAAAGATCCTTAATGTCTTTCCTTAAGTTCAACTCTCTAAAATCCATTCCCTTCTCTTTCACAAAATGAAAGAAGTCTTTTTTAGAAATGCTTCCCTCTCTCCTGTTATTTTTTTTTTTTTTGCTTTTCTTTCTTCTGAGGGAGGCAGGATGCTGTATGAAATATCTCTTTTCTATAAATCAAAATTGCTTTGTGTGGAGCAAGTTGCTGTGAAGAATATATTTCTTTTTCCCTGTGTAAAAAGGATTCTAAAATCATACTTTTAAAACTCATAGATCAAAAATGCATGCTTGTTCTCCCTAAGTAACGTTAATTTACTCAAAAAACTCTGCACTTGAAAGAGTTAATAAAAATTCTAATTACAGGATAAGAAAGAAAGGTCAGACTCCACTTACATCATTGTGAAGGGCTTTTATTACACACTGCTATAAAACATATTTCTTTTTTCAGTTGCCATCCTCACAGGGTAACAACGTGCATACCAACAGGATCTCCAAAATGCCATGAAGCAAAATATATTTATC
>JAVHNF010028541.1:0-12908 GCA_034783455.1 Micropsitta finschii | reverse complement strand
GCTGAGGCGCTGGCACAGGGTGCCCAGAGAAGCTGTGGCTGCCCCATCCCTGGCAGTGTTCAAGGCCAGGTTGGACAAAGGGGCTTGGGGCAACCAGGTGGAAAGGGGCCCTAAAGCTCATCCACGGGCAGGGACACCTTCCGCTAGAGCAAGCCCCGTCCAACCTGGCCTTGAATAATGCCAGGGATGGGGCATTTACCACTTCTTTAGGCAACCTGTTCCATTTACTACATATGGAGCTAAAAGACTGCAGTTTGCAGCACTGGTTTCAGACACAGCAGTTTGTAAATCTGTTTGCAGATTTGCTGCAGTGCTGAAAAAGAACAGAAAGGAACCACTAGAGCAAAGACAAAGCTACAAAATACCCCTTTCAGCATAAAGAAAAAAACAAACCCAAACTAAAGTACCAAGGAAAGCTTTCACTGCTACAGCATCATGTTTAACTACATTCATTTATCTGTGGATTCAGTTTGCTTGTTCAAGACATGATAAACACTGGGAGTTCGAGTTCATTCCAGATCCACCACCTGTTGGCAGTGATGCTTGGGTGGGCTTCCTGCCTTTTATCCCTCTTCTTTCCTGCCTGGATCACAAAACCTGCCTGATTTGTGCTGTGATTTGGGCATCCTGGAAACTCCGCGAAGGGATGGTTTACGCCATCTGTTTTGGCTCACAAAGCCCTTTGCAGTTCTCCTCTGGATAGTAAGTAACAGCAATAAAACCCAAAGATAAATGGATAAAAAGGAACACCAGTGGCAAGAAAAGCAGCATGTGCAGACCTAGGGAGAAGCGAGGATGGAGTTCTGGAGCTGCTCTGGGATGCACAGAGCAGGGTGTGAGTGGCTCACCTGCACGGTGTTGCACTGATGCTGCTGCTGTCCTGTACTTCTGGGTGTCATTTCCCTATGGATGTTTCACGCCTACAGCTTTAGTGCATGGGTGGGAAGCAGCCGGTGAGCTCCTACTGGGACCACCAGGATACCAGGCTCAGAGAGGGACACAAACCCTCATTTTGAAGCTGGGCAAGGTGGAGCCCTGAGCACTGAGTCCTTCCTTCGCAGGCCTAACTTTCACCTTCTATTTGCTCTAAGGAGAGCTGTTTCACTGATTGAACCTGACGGTGCTCAACAGCTCCATTACAAAGGATAAAAGATTGTCTTTAGCAAGAAAGAGAGAGGAAGAGACAGGAACTAGAGTCTTTAATCAGAAACCTGAATTAACCTTCCCAGAAGGGAATCCATGTGGACTGTAGCTTTTATTTATAAACCTATTTCTTCCTTCAGGCTTTTTTTATGTGCAAGGAGAAGCAAACTCATGGTGAGAGGCAGGATTTTTAGCTGAGAGCATCTACGTAGCAGTGCTGGGGAGTCCAAGTAATGAGAATTAATTGAAACCCCAAAGCATATCCCAACTGCTCTCCCACAAAACAAAGAGGAAATCTCATCAGCATGTGTAGGAGGTGATCCTGCTGAGCTCCAACCAACCTGAACCCTCATCTCAGGACTTCTGCAAATAGGCAGATTAGTTCTCTTTTATTACGTTAGAAGGCGGGTGAAAGGGTGAGCAGCTGAGAAACTTCATTATGTATTGAAAGAGGGAATGATTCCAAGAAAAATGTATTTTTCCATATGGATAAAGCAGGGCTATTTGAGACTCATACTGTGTTCTTCTTCCATTGGAATAGCAAAGGCTTTTCATTCTGCTTGTATTTCATGTTTCAAGTGGATTATTTCCCTTCAGCTGATAAGGCTGTAATTCAGTTAGGCCTTGGAGATAGTTATTTCAGTTCTCTAAAGGATATTTTGCATGGAAGGATCAATTTATATTTTTTTTTCCTTTTTTTTAATATAAAAACCATCACCTCGAGCCTGTGGGAATTAGCTACATTAGCAAGTCCTAACTGCTTAATCACAGAGACTGAGGGGTAAATCAAACCATGGTGGGATAAAAGCAATACTCTGCCAAACTACAGCGAGTCGCGTAACTCAGTGTGTGATGAAGTCATGTTCTGCTGCTGTAGGCAGCTCCCCAGGGGCCCTCTATCAACTTAGCAGCTCAGGTAAACCAAGGAAACACTGCAGCAAAGTGGCAGAGAGACAGCAAAAACCTCTCCTTCTCTTCCTTCTGCCAGCATCTCTGCCTGAGGGACTTGGCTGTTCTCAGGAGATGCTTCAAGTGGGATGGCTATCTGGACCCTGAGGCCAAAAGGGCTCCTGTCACCCATGTGGATATTCATGGGTACCCGAAGGAGCTGGAGTGTGAATGCCTGGCTCTCCTGGCTCAGCTCCCTAGGAAGGTGAAATGAAATGCTGGCATCAGATGGTACCTCACCACCAGTCAGTTTAAGAGCAGCAATGGGGCTGGACCACCAAAACAGCCCTGTGAGGGTAAGTGAGGGTCAGTCCCAGCATGGTTTTGGTCTCCTGCAGCCTGGCACAGTGAAGGATTGACTCAGGTCAGGCCCCTGACAGCAGTATGGATACAGCCCCAAGTGTGGAGACTAAGACAGTTTAACCTCATGGGCATTTCAGTTGGGTCAAGGCCAGGGGACAGCCCCTGGCCCTTTCTGGGTAATAAGCATAAACACTGACATCTATATGGTGATATATGGAGACAGACATCGGTTATACCTGCTCTGTGCTGTGAGAGTGCTCAAATTTGGCATTCCTGTTGGCTTAAGCCAGTTACTTTGCCACTGCCCCTACTAGAGATGGGTCAGCCTGAGCCCCACCATCTGCTCCAGTCCCTCACAGCCTTTATGGTCAGCTCATCCCACATGGTCCAGAGAGAAAACAGCATGGAAGAAGCAGGCTGGGGTTCTGGCACTCTGATCAAAGATTCATCTAATAAAATCAACAGCAATTTGTCCTTGACTACAGGCCAGCTTTTCACAGCTCTGTGGCTTATAGCTCCTGCTGACTGAATGACACAGAAGTAAAGATGGGGAAGTGCCAAGGGGGCAGGAGAGACAGGAGGCATGATGCTAGGCTGAGCTGTGCATGTATGGCACCCCCACCAGCCCATTACCCAGGTCCATGCACCATGAGCCAGGCACTGGGAGCTTGCTCAGACAAGTGGCTCTGTTGATTTGCTTCCGAGGGGCCCTGGAAGAGCAAAGCATATTAATGACTGCTCTTTACAAGAAGAGCTCTGCAGTGGCAGAGGAACGATGAGAGACTGAACCACTTGGAGGGAGCACAAAGTGCCATGTGGCTACTTGCTTATTTTTAGAGACCTCAATAACATCACGTCAGAACCCACTTCACTATTCATTTATAGGGCTGTACCCCCTGACAGGAAGGAAAAGGGAAGACTGTCATTCATGGTTTTCAAGGGAAGGATCACAGCCAGCCTGGCTCCCTGTTCAAATGTTACATATCCTTTTATCATTGCATTTTTCCTAAAAGAAGCCTATTAATGCATTAAGTTTCAAGTCTATTTTGCAGAAGCCCTCAATTAAATACCTCTAAGGACAATAGCTCATTAGTATGAGATTGTTGCTGTCACTCTCTTCATCCCCTCCTGGCTACTTCCATCTTGATTTTGGTGAATTACAGGAGACTTTTCTGAGCTGCATTCAAATCAGATCTTGGGTTAAGAGAAGCACTCAGTGTTAGGGAGGGAAGATGGGCCAGAGGAGATGTGGCTTGGAATATTAATGTGTTCCATCAGCTCCAGAGAAGACAAGGCTACTCGTGTGTGCGGCAGTGACCTGGGGCTTGTGTTCTGGCTCTTCTCCCTGCTCTGAAACCGGCTTCCTAACGTCACCCAGCAGCTTGTTCAGGACCACAGCCAAGGACACGAGATGTCCCTGACCTCTGGAAAACACAAGTGAATTTGTCTTCACTCCTCAAGCTGTGAAAAATATCACTTGCTTGATGTGAGGTGCTTGGCTCTTCCCACTTGTGGGAGCAAATCCATGGCAAGGGAGAGTGCCGCAGCTGCAGAGAAGCAGGGAAACAGCCAGACAACAGGAAGCCTTTCAGTCTGGTCAATGTGAGGTGTTGCAGTGAGATCCCAGTCCCTCCATGGGTATTGTCACAGATTTAGCCCCATTCTGAGCACCTTAACCAAATCATGTGGGACACTGAGGCACAGACAAAGTCTTTGAAGAGCAGTGTCCCCAGCAGGAACCCTGCCGTGCTTGTCTGCTCTGTACCGCCGGTAGCTTGAGGACAGGGCTCTGAACCTGACTGCTGTGCTCATGACTGCATGGGCACTGCAGAGTTTCTCTGGCTGAGCTCTGGGTTTCTCTCCTGTATTTCCTTGCATAAAGGCAGCTTAAAGGTAGCCTGTGCATTATCTGTGCGACTACAAAGACCACAGGACCCTACTTCTGGAGCAGCGGTAACAGCATCTGCACTTGGATGCCTGAATGCATGTGGAGAGGGGGTGGGTTTGGAAGCAGTATGCAAGGCTATCTATGTGCTAGGGAGAAGCATCCCTTTTAATGAATGCTCATGTGCTCCAAGAAGGGCAAAAGCAGCAAACCTGCTTTTACAAATGACAAGGTGATTTCTCACCACCACCTAAGAGAGACTGGGCAAATCGGTGTCAATACCAGGCTCTGGAGGAAGCTCCCCTTGCACTCCTGTGCTGCCTAAATCTGCTTCCAGCAAAGCGCTGCCAAGCACCCGACATGCCAATAGAATAAGCTGCCTGTGAAGAAGGCACCACTCGGAGCCTGGCTCTGCCCTTCCTCACCTCTCACAGTGTGCGTGTGAGTCTGGGGGTGTTATAAAGGGTGCAAACCATCACCCCAGCGCCTGCAGGTCCCTGTGTGACTCACAGAATGGCATCTATTAGTCTATTTGACATAAATACTGGTTTCAGGTTCATATGTTTAACTTAATGAAGCATTAGTTTTCAGCCTAAGAACTCTTGAAGAATGTACGTTTTCTCCCAGTGAGCTGAAGTGACGAGGGGATTAATAACAGGCTTGAAGAAGCAAGCTAGGGAAATAAATCTAACATACTCCTCTGTGCAGGTTATGGAGTATGCTTGGATTGATCCAAGTAAAGGCAATCATTGCTGACAGTATGGAGAAAAATAAAACCCATTCTCCTTGCCTGCACATCTCCCTTCCTCCTGTCAGTGGCTATCTTCTTCCTCTCGCGCTTCTCTCCCAACCCCATGAAATGTCTGACTTCAGTAAAGCAACATTACAAGATTTCTCAGGAGTCTGAGGGATTTAGAGGATACATTGAGTGGATCCAGACCTATGTATTTATCATCAGAAGGATTTTCCCAACCCTTCTCCAAAGGAATAAAGTGGGATATCACTAATGTACAAGGATATACCCAAGTATCTTCCCATCCAGGAGAGGGCTTTGCACTGTGCTCCCTCTCCTCCCTGGCTGGATGCAGTGCACATGATCTGCACATGGACAACATGGACCAGTGCATCTCCCCTGACCTTGGCCCTAAACCAGAGGTGTCAGACTCTGCACTAGCTCCCTCTGATTTTCAGTATGGGCAATAGATAGAAAAGGGTGTTCCCTTAACACTAATTCTTCCCATTACAAAGGGAATAGACTAAAAAATCTGGTGGGTTAACAGGGCATGTTTAAGGTTTCCCATCCCAGCTCCATTGGCAGCAATCCTCCACCTTGTCCAAAGGAATATCCTGGAAAATTAACAGCCAGGAGTGTGGTGCTGCTAGCATGGCTCCTGCAGCTTCTCCTGCAGCACAGGAGCTGATAGGAAGATGTTTCTGATGTCTTATGACCCATGGCTCAGCCCCACTTTTGGATGTTGCAGGCTCTGGTATCTGCACAGCACCCACAGTAAGCACACACCTTCCTCCCACCGTGCTCTGGCTGCAAATCTGAGCAGCATTCAGTGGGATGCAGATGCTGCAGGTGCTCTAAATTTCAGCTGACATCACATACTTATTTCAGTGCTCGGTCTGGAATATTGTGTTGCTCCAGGACCCATGTACAGGGACAGAGACTGGCTGTGGGCTTCATCAAGTATTTATAGCTTCTGTCTGGTAAGACTGATCCCCCACGAAAAGCATCTGTTGTCTCTCATTCCCATTAAAATCTGGAATACCAGTTTAGCTGTAGCTGTGTTACTAATAGGCAGCCAAAGCTGGACCCCAGATGGGATTAATCTCAGTTAAACACATCTCAAACAGGGGAATCTGATCCTCACGTCTTTGTGCTCTACTAAATTACTTAACTCAGATGTGGGGTTTAGGATTTATTTCAATGCCACTGATGAGCAAGTCCTAGTTCTGCTACCATGACAATGCAATGGTGGGAAGTGCCCTGGATCAGCTTGCTGCACTAGCTGATGTCTCAGCCTTAAGAGACACAACTGTATTGGATTTAACCTCCCTCCACTTCTTGACCAGACTATGAACCCCCAGGAATTCCCCCTCACTACAGCAGCAACTCAAGTTATCGTTTTTATATTAATACTTGCAAGGATTTATCTTTTTTCTGTTCAAAACCTGCTCATTGCTAATATGCCACGATTGTTGATGAATTTCAGGTATTTTCTGTAATGGCATAGCCCAAATGAGGTAACTCCTCAAGCCTGCAAGGAGTTTCCTTTCATATATAAAAAGGGAACTGAGAAACAAATGTATGGATGAAGTAGAGACAGCGCAGACTGAATGTCCAACTTGTCCATCTCCTGCTGCTGCCTTTACAAAGTCCAGATGTTTGGAGAAGTCTTGCCAAGAATCTTTAGAAAAGGACCAAAACTCCGAAGAGATCCCAGAGGACTTGCTGCAAAGCAAAGAGATTTTTGTGGATAGCACTGAGAAGAGGACATAAGGTGCAAAAACCCTCTCCCTTAGGATATCTTCTAATTAGATATTTTGGTTTCCAGTGTACTGCATTGTTAAGTCTGTGAGTTTTCTTCCCTTAAAATGTCAGGTTATTTGGAGAGAAACAAGCAGTGAGGCTGCTTCAGTCTGCAAAACTAACCGCAACCGCAGGCTCCTGGGGGTGAACAGCATCAATATTAATACAGTTATATGACACAGATACAGAAAACATATTTCTGAAATGGAATCCAATAGAATTTGCCAAATGCAGAAATCATTGCAGTTAATCTGCCACGGATAAATGCTATTTTTTTATTACCTTACTGAAACAAAGGTCCTTTGAGAATAGTCCCACTGAGGGTTCACAAGCTAGAGACACCTCCCACTGCCCAATGCACAGGCTGACACTGCCACGTCTGCATCAACATCAACTCCCTGTCTGTAAAAGTGCCATCAACCTGTTCTGTGGCATCTTGATTCCCTCTGAATTTCCCTGGACTTCTACTTGGAACTAAAATACAGAGTAAGACCACTGACCTCTGCTAAGAACAGAGATCCACCAGTTGGGATGCAATGAGTGTGCTTCGACATTGTTTTTTTACAGTGCTTCTTGGAGAACACAAGGTCTGACAGAGCACAGTTTTACCAGTGACTTCCTGAACTCAGGAATGCTCTCCTGGAATTCAGTATTAACCACAGATCCCTTTAGTGAAGCTGGCCTGACTCCTGGCTCAGAAACAGTGAATAATGCATGTGGAACCTGAAACTTGACATGAAACTTTCCCTCTGCTCAAAGCTAGAGTCTGATGGAGATGCTGGCATGAAGGATGGGCTTTCATTTGGGAATCACCTGCTCTGGTAACACACCCTTCCCTGTAATCCATGGCTGCCTGTCTCACTCATCTTTGTTCAGGCTAATTTAGCCTCTGGCACCCAATAAGCTCCCGTGTTCCCCTGACCTACCTCAGTAGAAGCCTCGTCTTTCCTACCTTGCAGTGCAACTGTCAATAAACAAGCTCCCTGTGAGCGCCAGACACTTCCATCAGCGTTACCTGCCTGTTGCTAATTAGATTTATGCACATTTGCTTCTGCTCCACAATCCTTAAATATCGAGTTCCAGATCTTTTGGTCCCAAGGCATCTAAGTGGGAACCTGTTAGTCAACAGGATACAATCTGGTGAGTTTGAATGCATTTCAATCACTGCAGCATCACCAGGAATCCACCTGTCAAGTGAGCATCTCTGCCTTTCAATTCAAACTGGTTTTGCCATAGAGTATCAGGAATTAAAAACATGTTTCTGCTTTTTTAGAGCAAGGACAGAATAAAGTCTTCCTGATCGCCTGATTTACCACTGGACTTCTTACAGGAGGAATCAATACAAAGAACTGTATGAGTGTTGGTTTGGACAGTTCATGGATTGATGGGATTTGCATTAGGGAGACAAGAAGCAGGTTAGGAAGGAGGAAATTCTGGTACCAAAAAAAGATGCCCAAGAAACCTTTTAGTCTTTCTTGGATGTTTTCCAGCTGAGAATTTCCAAGTGTTTCATCATTTCTAGACAAAGGACATGTCTAATCTCCAGTCACAGAGCCTAATGAATCAATAGTGTTCTAGCTCTCCGTCAGAGCTCAGTGTGGGCTGATTCACCCCGCTCAGGCTCTCAACGGCCACAGGAGTGGGTATGTATCTTAAACTTAACACACACAGGAAGGACAGCATACAACTTCATCTTTATCATGTCTCCTTGTGTGACACTGGTGTAACTGCCTGGTCCAGAATTGTTGCTGGGGTGGATCCAGACTGCAACGAGCCAGGGCTGCACTAAAGTAACACCTATGTACAGCAAGGCCAGAAGGGAGCTGTGACCTGTGCTAGGGCTTCACCAGTAGCCCCAATTCTTCCAAATATATATATTAAGGATCAAAAAACCTCAAGCTATGCACACTGATTGCAGAACATGGGGCTGTATCTTCATTAATCAGCATGCACATCTGGGTAAATGTACACAGTATTATAGCAAGGGAAGTATTAATTCAGCTATGGCTATTCATAGAGAAAAAGAAGAAGCTCCTATTTGCTGATTCAATGGTAGACAAAAATGCAATTCTTTCCAATGATATTATACTGGATTACACACTGAACCATATTAACATATTCTCCAGTGGTTTGTGATCTTATAATGGAACTTCTATTACAAATCATCCATGAAAGAGATACTACTGAAGGGGGAAAAAGCATTAGAAAGACTTTAGATTAAGAAAGCAACATGGCATCAGGTAGTTTAAACTGATGTGGTTCACTGGCAGCTTTAGATGGGGGTCACCACAGGGGAAACAGTGGGACAGGAAAAAGAATTACCACTTCTCCTCACTAGTTTGGTGGATGCTCTGGACCACGCAATGGGAGAAGGGTGTTGCCACTGCTTCACAGCATCAGCACTGCACCCTCCAAATGCTTCTCAATGGGCTGATGATCCACCATCCTGGCTTCATCTTTTAGAGATCCATACAATCCTGCAGCTGGTGGCAAATCCTGCACTGCTGGACAGTATCAGCTTGGCTCATGCAGAGAACTGGTTATCTGAGCAGACACTGGGTGCTTACATTGGCTTGGGCCCAAGCTTTAAGCTGAACAAGTACTGAACCTCAGTATTGCTCTTGGCAGCTGATGAGTAGACTCTGGTGGACCTCAAGGGGTTTAGGTCAAGTCATGTTAACCTAAAAGGCAGCTGCAATTACCACGGATAGAAACTGAGCTCATCAGGAGCTGTTTTCCTTGAAATCTGCTGTGATACCTTCATCACATCTATTTAATTTAACTTTAACAAGAATGTTAGCATAGGTTAAACAAATACCAGAGCATCACTGCTGACAACAATGTGCTGCATTATGTAACTGTGCTGGAGGAGATAATTACCTCTTATATTGTAAACCTCAAACATGTTTTTAATAATCATTGTTTAAATAACATACATTAACTGCCCTATTAAAAACTAACCTTTGAGAATCGCAATTTACTACAGCAACACGTGCACGTGTGGAAACCGAGAAGGTGGGAGCAGTGTCTAGTGGTGGAACCTGCAAGTTAATGAGTCCTTGATTCTTTTCAGGGCTCTGCCACAGCCTCTCTCTGTGATCTGGGTAATTTGACTTCCCACATTACCCTAATGCTATTCTTTCCATTTCTGAATGAGCAGCAACAGCAGCTATGAGCCGAATGGAGTGCATATGCTATGAGTCTGTTCTGGTCCTTCAGAAGAGCGGGCCAGTTCTTCCTGAGGCAGAGGACACTGTGAACAGCAAGTATGGATTCAGGAGGGAGGGAAGGACAGCTCTACACTTAGCGCTCCCCACTCGAGGCAGATAACTAAAGGAGTCCATCCCATGAGAAGTTACAGCATTAAAGCTGAGCCACAGGATTATGACCTCTGTGGTCATTTGAAGGTTCGGAGTGGTCTTTGAGATGTCTGCTTCCCTCTCTGGAAGCTGGAGCTCTGACCTATGTATCAGATGTTAACCTTATGCCAAGAGGAACCTCATGCTCTCAAAAGAAACTCAGCTCATTTCCTTCTTCTTATCTTGCCCCCACTATTCCATAGGAATAGTTCCCTGAAACCAGCACAGCAATACTCTATTCTGGACACCTACAGCAAGATACTCATGATCATTCTTGGAAAGAGCTGAGCCTCCCCATCCGAAGTGAAATGCTGCCTCCCAGGAGGTCATCTTGAGTCCCTGAATCTGCATACTTTAAATCAGTAGAGTTGATGAAGCACCTCCTTATCCAGAGCATTGCCTGGGGCACTGCATCCACCAGATGAAGAGCACTTGGAGATGATAAAAATCCTCCAGCTTTGCTGGGAAGAAGATGTGACCCTTTGATATCCCTGCGGGATACATGTTCAGCATGAGGCAAATGTGTCAGCAGAGCCACTGAACTATGAACGTTCCTGCCTTGCAGGAGGCTGTCCCACCCCATGCAAACGTTCCCTGATTAGTTTTTAATGAAAAACAAGTTTGCACTAAAACTAGAATGATATTGTCAGCAGTTAATTAGCACTTGTCAAACAGAGCCCATGAGCTCCGCAGTGAGGAGTTCATTCTCATGCAGGTTGGGAAAGCTGCATTCTTCCGCCCTGGATGAGTGAGCCTCTCTTTGTCAAGAGATGTGCATTGTTTGAACCACTCTCGGTGGATCCTGGGATTTAAATGAGCTTTTGATTTCCTGGAAGATGACAGGCTCAGTGTTTTTAAAGTGGCTCATTTGGAGATCAGACAGCACAATAGCGAATATATCCTAATGAGTGTTTACACTGATGGAACACTTTTTATCCCCAGGTATTTCAGAAAGCCTTCGTAGCTGTGGGTCTACCACTGGATACAATGAAGTACTACCTGAATGGCTCTAAGAAACGTGTTTCTGGGAACACAGGTTTTGGCACACATGACGTATCTTCATTCCTTCCATTTAAGGATAAAAAGATCATCAGAACGTTTCAGCATGTTGGTTCTTTTGCAAGCTCGTTTGGAATCCTTTGAAACAGAAGCAGCTTGTGAATTTGGATGCTCCTTCTGACACTGTTCACGTTTTGTAAACAGCCCTTCTCTTGGCTTTTAGAAGTGAATATGGAAGACTGTCAAAAGAGTAATTGCTCTTCAGCAGGAGAGGGTGACTATTTACACAGCCACAGGCTGAGTACCGCAGTACCTCCCTGCTGATGCACTTGTCAGGCTCTCCTGGGAAGAAGCTGCTCTCCCAGCTCCTGCTGACTACCTCAGCTCCCTTTACTTGAGCACAGCCTGCACTGAGGACAGTCTCCCACTGACAGAGCCAGGAGAGCTGCACAGTTTGCACACTAATCTGCAAATCTCTTGGCCACAGAGCTGACATTCACACACCCACTGCAGTCCGAACAGCATCTCTGATGCCTCTTCTTGAGAGGATGATGTGGCACCATGATTTTGCAGCACCTGATGATGTGGCCGCGCAGCCAGGTCACCACGTGGCATCGGGCTGTGGCAATAAAGGAAGCAGTGACAGAAGAAGCAAATCAAATAGCCCACTGTTACACTACAGACTATGAAAATCACCCTCATGCTGCCAGAGTGGCCCCAGTGGAGGATATCCATGGTTTCTTTCTGGCAGCCTTTATGTCTTGCTGGTCCAGTTTTCTTTGTCCGATTAAGGCTGTAAATGCAGTCATTTAACTGAAGGATTCATGCAGCTTGCATCTGCTAAGTATCTTCCCATTAAGCAGATGACACTCCTGCTTTGCATTAGGCAGGAATTCCTTTATCTGTCGTAATTAAAGGAAGCAGCACTTTCGAGATGCACCTATAAATTCTTGTATTAAGTCACAAACAGCATCAGCACAACGGACAGATTGTGTCTAGGGCTGGGAAAATAAAACTGCCACATGATATTGATTCAACTGTCATCCACCCATCCACACAGTTCAAAAACCAGAGTGTATCTGTGTTAGCACAGCCATCGATAAACACGAGAGTTAAGGAGATGGTGTGAAGGAGAGGAGAAAGAAGAGCTGACAATGTTAGAGACTTAAATCCATTATATTTTGGCCTAGGGAAAGGAAAACAAGCATGCAGTCCAGTCTGCTCTGATTTACGATGCTGCCCAAACCCATCTGTCCTTCAAAGACTTGTTCATTCCATCTGTATCTCCTCAATCAGAAGATGAAGTGTCAGACCAACGCACTGAGACAGAGGCCCAGCAGGCACAGACAGGATTATCTCTGCATGGGCAGTGCCAAGTGCTCATAGACACTGGTCAGCAACCTGTTCTTGCACATGGCAACAGGGAGGCCACACAGCTGGAAATAATGCTCTGAAGAAGCAGCTTGTGAGTTTCTGCCTGGCCAAACTTAGGAGCAGAAGACAAAAGAGGTTGTAGTCCTGTGTGTTGGCAGCTCAGGCAGCATTTGGTGCTTTAACTGAGGCTGCAGATCCAGAAGCCCTGTGACTGCTGCCAGAGGAGGCCACAAAGACAGCCAAGGGCTGGAGCAGCTCTGCTCTGGAGCCAGGCTGAGAGAGCAGGGCTGGGTCAGCCTGGAGAAGAGAAGGCTCCTGAAGGGGAGACCTTAGAGCAGCTCCAGTGCCTAAAGGGGCTGCA